>JASCZW010005088.1:0-47026 GCA_034211315.2 Aedes japonicus | reverse complement strand
GCTCGGATTTACAAGCACTTAATTGGGATTTACACGTAGTTTTTTTACCTCACAAGACGCAACATAAACCGACAACTCTTGCCTCTTCCACAACTCAAAAAGAAGTGGACAACCTGAGCTAAGCATTGTCCTTGGATACCCACTGAATTGTGACCATTGTCTCTGGGATCGCAAATTGGGACGAAGTGCAAAATTCGCGATCATCGCATTGTCATAATATGAACCCGAAACTTCAGCTGGCATTGCAACCTCTCTTCCCAACATTTGGCCGTCCTAAACGCCCCTTGAGTTCTATGCAAACCCGAACTGGGAGGGGCAGCGGATCATGAATGGGGCTCAGTGTTTCAAGTGGACTTCGCAATTGTACACGATCCCATGATCTAGTGGGTTTGGCTATGACTTTACCAGCACGCGCGAAACTGAAATCTAGTATTCAATCATCGAAAATGTACTCCAGTTTCCATTCTATGAAGCTACAAGTGAAAATATGTTGATTAACTGCTTTTTGATCTTTAATAGTAGCTGTTTAAATTTTAACACCAAGCGTACTTCTTACAATGTTTTTTTTTTTTTTTCAAAGTGTCCTCGACCCGATAATTAGCAAAATCTTTCTTATTATTGTCATTTTTCGAGCAATTCATGAAAAGGGCCTAAAATCCAAATCTTAACAATAAGTTTATACGTTGATTTCTCACAAATCTTAAGACACACTTGTTAATTAAAATCAGTTTAAGGTAAAGGAATGTTTGCTCTTCTGCTCTTTTTTAGACCCTAATCATGACTTACTTGAGATTTCCTTTCGATTTTCCAAGATTTCGCTTCATAATTGCCCAATATCTTTCAATTGATCGGAGTTCTCGGGTGATTAGTTGCAGCTTTTTAGCACAATGTTGACGTTGTTATCTTGAGCCACTTTCCATTATGACAAAATGCCAAATGAAATGTGTTTTTCCCACGAATTACATCAGTTGCTGAGAGAACCTCCCATCGTTCTCACCGACAAAATCGGTCGACTACGACGGGCTAGGCATGTCGTAAGAATGTCAAACGACAGCCCAAACTGATTCTCGAAAACTAACCGACGAGCAAAAGAAGTACAGGCGCGTAACGAGCAACCAGAAGGCAACCTTAGTAGGCTGCGAGACTGGCAAAGTGCAGCCATGGATCGAATAGAATGATGGCTTTCAATTCTGCTACAGTAACTTTACAAATCACCATAGTTGATAATGTGGTAAGATTTTTCCTGTTTTTTCAATCGGCTTTGGATATCTCGACCACCAAATTAGAACGGAGAAGCAGCATTTTTTTTGAAAACTACTTTCAATAGCATTCCAAAACAAGCGTGAAGACTGCATTCATGTTCATACGTTCTCGTGATCTTTTTAGTGAACTGATGTTCAATCAATGCTTAATAATACCAACAGTGAAAAAGTTTTGCATGGAATAAGAAAAGGCCAATGGCTAATCGCAAAGCTCCTTAAATTGATCGCAAACATTGCAAAAAAAACATGCCACATACTCTTTACCTGTTCGCAAAAACTCTCTCGCACTGGAAATAAATCCTCGTAGCACCCGAGGCATAAATAACCGGCACGGGAAGCGAAAAAAGCAAACCATCAAACAAAATCAACCACAGCTGTAGAGTTTGTAGTTTTTCCACAGCTCAAGCACCCGCCGACCTTTCGCATCGCCCCACGTTACACAAGCGAATAAGCCACCACGCGTCGCAAAAACGCAAAAAAGGGACCCCGTGACACACCGCAAACGCCGCTGCAGCAAGAATCGAGAAAAACGACAATCCACACAAATGCCGCCACTCTAACTGTGAATTGTAGGTCGTAAACATTAATACGAAGGGACAACCGGGTTGATTCTAAGTCTGGTAGCCTGAGGTCAGCAAAACTCGATCGACGACAGCAGTGGCTCGGGAGCGTCTACTCCAAGAAGGTGCATCCTGCAGAAAACTCCCGTTGGCGACCCTTGTCTCGGCGGATAATAACAATAATAATAATTTATAGCTTAATTAAAAGTTTTACTCATTACGAGAGTTTCCACTTTGTTTCCCCCCTCGGCACTCATTTCGCCGTAACTATCATAAGAACGCCGAAACAGTTTCAACCCCAGCCTCGAATGACCTAGTGCGAGGCAACTCGCCTGATTCTCTATTCAAAGCCGAGTTCCTGGGCGAGTTGAAGTTTGTTGTTCGGGGGACGAGTGGACAGCCGCCGGACGGTTGAGTTCTCACGTCGTGGATGAAAGTGGACAGGAAGGAGACTGTCCAACAAGGCTGAGTCGGAGTGCACCGTTTATTGGATGTGACAACGCGACTAATTCGAGTGACAGTTGGAGCAAACCGGGAAACTCGCTTGTCGAAAGGTGTTTTCCGCTCGGTGCGGGTAATGGTGTGATGATTGTAATTGAATATTGCGTGGAAATGTGTTTTGAAAAGTTGAAGAGAAAAGTTTACCGCAGGTAGTCAATTGCCATAGGAAAGTTTAGGTTCTCATAAAAACGAGGCAACGTCATTGTCAACTTACCACAACCACAACGAGTTCACGATCACCTTTGCGAATGACCTAGATAGCAAACGCTGAGCTACAGTCTACAGACTTCAATTACAAATATTTTAATGCACCCAAAGGTAGCCTAATCACTGTTTCAAAATGCTTTAAATTTTGATAGTTACTTATACTTAATGTAAACGTCAAATAGAGAGAGATAATCAACCACTGTCAACGAAGACAAAGTATTTTAGGATAGAAATAAGCTTGAATTTTACTGTTTACAACTGGAATGGTCTCACCAAGTGGCACGATAGTTGGAAAAGATTAGACATTTTTGTCGATTACATGACCAATCATGTGTTGGCAATAGAACAAGAGATTTCAAATCGTCCTAGAGACTATGTTGATTATCAAGAAAAAAAAATCGAGTTCACGAAATTACATTGTGAATTATGGTTGAAAATGATCCCAAAACCATCCCAAAGTTTCAATTTTTTTTTAAATTGATTCGATTGACAGTTATCGGTAAGTTTCGTATGGAATTTCAACCTTTTCAGTATGGGGAAGGTAGTATTTTCAGTTTTGTCAGTAGGTGGCACTACCCGAGCCAAAAATGATACCAAATGGATAACAAATTCAATTACCAGGTTATCATTATTTGATCACTGAAAATGCTATCATTGACGCTGAATTGTAGGTAAACTTATTGAAAAAGTTTCAAATTATGTTATCAATTTCAAATCAAATTCGCACGCTAACAACTGAATTTTTTTTTTTTATTTGATAAAAAGCATAATTTTTTGTTTATATATGCCGGAAATATTCATAGTTTTGCATTCAACTAATATCATTCGTAAAATTTTCTTGTTGAAAATTATAACATATGATAACAAAATTAGCCAATGGTGATAACCAAATTTGTTATACGACAACAGCAGAAATCAGAACGATATCTGGGATTGCAGAACTTGTTACTTATATGATACCAGCAAGTTATTTTCCTTTGCTAGGGTAGCTGACATGAGGAGTATTTCGAGATCCTGGCCATATGGAAAGTTACTGTCTTCAACAAAGATGATCAGTAGGTCAAGGCCTTCCGGTTGGTGTCCAACCGAGCAAAGGTTCACACCAAATGATAAGTTCTAATATCAGAAGATGAAATTTTTTTGGATATGAACAATTTTTTTTAGATAATTTCAAATTATGTTATCAACATGATATCAAATTCATACACTAAGAACTGAAGTAGTGCTTCTAGTGAGAAGCTTAATTGCATATCCATCACATGCTGGTAATATTCAGCATTCATAAGCATGCTGCTAGAACTCTGTAACGGTCGTAAAAAATCCTCTTTAAAAATTGATAACAGATGATAACAAAATCTGTAAATGTTGATAACTAAATTTGTTATGCGAAAACAGGTGAGTTCAAAAGTATATCTGAGATAACAAAACTTGTTACTTATTCGTTATCAGTTTGTTATTTTACTTTGCTAGGGTAGCTGTCATGCAAAACGTTTGCATTAAATGGTTCCAACAAGGAATATTCCGAGATCCTGGCCATATGGAAAGTTACTGTCTTCAACAAAGATGATCAGTAGGTCAAGGCCTTTCAATTGGTGTCCACCCGAGCAAAGGTTTACACCAAATTTATAACAAGTTCTAATAGCAGATTAGGGCCTGTTCATACACCACGTAGACTCATTTTTGAAAATCTCAAACCACGCCTCCCCCTATTTAGACTTTAATCAAACGACCCGCTCCCTCCGGAAAAGTCTACGTGGTGTCTGAATAGCCCCTTATCAATTTTTGATATCATTTAGGCTGAATAAAAAGCCAAAATAACAAAAAAGATATCAAAATAATAGTCGTTGGATATCACAATATTAACTCGTTTTGCTGTGTTCATTTTGATAACAAATTTTGTGATATGAACAAATTTCTTGAGATAATTTCAAATTATGTTATCAACATGATATGTATGAATGATAGCAATACTAACTTATAACTGAAGTAGTGCTTCTAGTGAGAAGCTCAATTTCATATCCATCTCATGCTGGTAATATTCAGCATTCTTCAGCATGCTGGTAGAATTCAGAACCATTCGTCAAAAACCGTCTTTAAAAATTGATAACAGATGATAACAAAATTTGTAAATGTTCATAACTAAATTTGTTATGCGATAACAGGTGAGTTCAAAGGTATCTCTGAGATAACAAAACTAGTTAATTGTTTGTTATCGGTTTGTTATTTCACTAAGTCGAGAATTGACGTATAACCCTAGCAAATAAAAATAACAAGTTCTGATATCCCAGATATTGCTTTGATTGCGCATATCAAATTTAGTTATCACCAATTTTGCTATCATATGTTATCATTTTCAACATCATTTTTTTACGAATGTTATTAGTTGTACGCATTAGTGTGTCTAATAAGTGAATGTTTTCAGTTATTAGAGTGAGAATTTGATTTCAAATTGATAACATAATTTGAAACTTTTTCAATGAATTTGCTTACATTACAGGATTTGTTATCAAGACTGTTCGCAGTGATAACAAAATAAGCTATTTTTACGATATTAAACGAGTATTTTTTTGTTATTTTGGCTGCTTATTTAGCCTCAATGATCAAAAAATGATAACCTGATATTAGAATTTGTTATCAATTTGGTATAATCCTTTGCTCGGGTAAGCGGTGCTTTAATACGTAAGAATATTTTGTAAAAGCTATATCTCGAGATCCTGGCAATTTAGGAAGATGCCATCTTCGACAAAATTGCACAGGTGGCCACCTGGAAGCCGTTTGTTAAATTGGTAATCCAAGATGGCAGCTTCCGCTGTTAGAAAACTGTGGATTACTGTTAAAAACCCTGCAAAATTGATATTTTTGCGTCGGCAAGTATAGTGTGTAAAGGTATAGTAAAGGCGGAAAATCGATGACTGATGCTACTTTGGAATTCAAGATGGCGGCTTCTGTTGCATAAATGGTGAGAAATACTGCCAAATACGCTGCTATTCCGATATTTTTTTCCGATATTTTTTTCCGATATTTTTTTTTTAGAACGAGTCTTTTTGAGCTACGTTTTCGCCAGGATTTATTACTTTGAAGCGATCGTCGGTCAGGTGCGGTTCTGAAGGGCCATTGACCCATTAAATGTCAAGCCTAAGCCAATTTTTGAGGCCACTTGGTGAGATCATTCCAGTTAAACGTATTCTAGTTCATTTCTATCCACAGGTTCTTCATTTTCGTTCACAGTAATTGAATTTTTCTCTGTATTTGACCTTTTTTAATAATAATAAATCTAAGCGTTTCGATTGAATCATAACGCTACCTTTTGTGAATTATAATATATCCTGATAATTGTAATAAACTACAGTCTTGCGCTCTGCTTTAATGGTTCATTCGCATGTTGATGGTTTGGTTAGCTTATTTTTGAAAAACTCTACCAATGAGAGTGACATATTTGAATTTCAAGAAACGACTCGCAAATTTTGGTACCCCAATATATGAACCTATGTAAACATTTGAGCTCAAGCGAACATGGCTCAAGGTTGCCTCTAATCGATCAAAGTTTTGACATTGACGAAAAAAACAAGGTCAAGAATAAATCAATAAAGAGCTCCACCTTTTTTTCGTTCACCTTCAACGCCGCTTTAATATACAAGCTAAGCACATGTAGCTTCCTTTTTGAACTGTCAACTCCAAGACACTACTCTGCAACGGTATCAGTGGTTCTGTGAATATCATTTTCCGTACTGACTTTATTCACATTCGTGGGCAAATCCACTTCATTGAAAACCGAAGAAGCAAAGCTATACATTTTGAAAGCCTTTTTCACAGATTCTACGGAGTTCGTGAAATAGCCCCGTGGCGTCTTCAGCAGTTCGGTGAAAATCAACTTTGTAACCTTAGTGGCTACTCATAAGCCATATGTAGACTTTTATGGGGGGCGGTGACAAAGTCTACGCTCCATACAAAAATTCAAAAATTGTATGGAGAAAAGTCTACGAGGTGGGAGGGGGTCTGATTTTCAAAAATGAGTCTACGTGGTTTATGCACCAGCCCTTAGTGTTTCTGTGGCCCAAAAAGTGTTCTCAAGATCTGTTTACATGTCCCGAAAGATTGCCTGCAGGATTGACTTTCCGGGATACAAGTGCATTGGTGATGTAAACTTTCCCACAGCATTACTTTCAGTGTAGCTGTTTTTGTTGAAGTTGCTGTTCACCTAATAATTGTTATCGACCTTAGGTTCACAAATAGCCATAAACCCTTCGGCAAAAGTTAAAATCTAGACTCGTCGAAATTTAAAATGGGCTCAATTCCGTCATCCTGAAGGTTTTTATTATCTACCTCGAGAAACCAGTGACGAATCTTCTTGTCTGTAACGACCGCGCCAAGTTCTTGGGGTCTTCTAAAACGTTTTTTTTTTTCGTTTATTTGGAAAAAAAATCAAACTCATAGTTCCAAACTCTTATATATAAGGATAAAAAACAGCGCCTTCTGCAGTCAGTTGAGGAGCATGCAAAAATTTACTAAAGTCCCAAAAATCCAATCTCATTGAAACAACGCATGTACATTCAAGAAACAAAACTACAAAAAAAAGTAAAACATTCTGAACTAGAAAGTGTTCAGAGATCCGCTAAATTCAAAATTTTAATCGATTAAAGACATCCCTGAACCGAACCCAAATTTTGGGCATATTTTGGGCTAATGAAACGTTTGCAGAACGGCAGTTTTTTTTTTTTTTTTAAATTCGATGAAAGCAATTTTAAAGATTCTAAAAGTAAAGGGTGTCCACGATGACATTGCCACACTATGAAATTGCTCTAACTTTTTAACCGTTGGGTAGAATTTAATGAAAATTTGGGTGGATTTAGTTCATAGTGCATTATTTACATCCTGCAAGTCCTGTGTTTAAAGTCCTGCGATCAAAACTCGCGGAAATGAAGTCAAAAGAACAGCTCGTGCGTGATAAAATCTTGCGCATTCATCACAAGAACAAGGATCTCTCGCATCGTTCCATCGCTAAAACGTTGGGAATCGCGAATTCCACGGTGTCGCGAGTGATTAAGCGGTTCGAGGAACGGTTGACTACCGATCGGAAGCCCAGAAGTGAAGGAAAAAGTATTCCGTACAACACCAAAAATCACAACCGCGTAGTTGGGGCCTTCAACCGAAATCCGAACGCCTCCGTTCGGGATGTGGCTAAGAAGCTGCACCTAAGCCGAAGTTTTGTCCAGAAGGCCAAAACGAAGGCTGGGCTTCGAACGTTCAAGGTACAAAAGGCCCCTAATCGCGACGAGAAGCAGAACAAGTCCGCCAAAACCCGTGCCAGGAAGTTGTACCTCAACATGCTGACGAAAGTTGAATGCTGCATCATGGACGACGAAACATATGTGAAGGCCGACTTCAAAACAGATCCCCGGCAACCTGTTTTTCACGGCCAAGGATAAGTTCAGCGTTCCGGAGCATGTCCGCACTCAGAAGATGTCCAAATTTGCGAAGAAATTCCTGGTTTGGCAAGCCATCTGCACGTGCGGGAAGCGGAGTGCACCTTTCGTGACCCAGGACACGATGAACGGACAGGTGTACATAAAAGAGTGCCTCCAGAAGCGGCTGCTTCCTCTCCTGAAGGCCCACAACGTCCCAACAATCTTCTGGCCGGATTTGGCCTCATGCCACTACTCCAAGGACGTGCTGAAGTGGTATGCGGACAATAAGGTCAATTTCGTGCCGAAAATGTTCAACCCTCCCAACACTCCGGAGCTCCGCCTCATCGAGAAGTACTGGGCGATTATGAAGCAGCATCTTCTTAAACGACCTAAGGTTGTGAAGACAGTCGAGGAACTGAAGAAAGTATGGGTTTACATGCAAAAAACGGTTGATTCACAGGTTGTGCAGAATCTTATGGCCGGGGTTAAGGCCAAGGTGCGGGCATTTGCGTATGGACTGTAAATAAAATACGAGTAAAATGGTAAAATGAAGTTTAATAGTTATTTCTCAATCCCTGAAAATTTGATGGCAATCGGATGAAAACTCGAATTTTGCGAATCAATTTTGTGTGTGGCAATTTCATCGTGGACACCCTTCTTAAAAACCGATTAATGAAAAAAATAAAATCAGATCTCAAAGTTTCATGCATTTGCAAGTCATTTGGCGACGAAAAACAAATTTTAAATTTTGAATTGGTCCTCCTTAAAAAAAATTTCATGGGTAAAAATGTCAAAACTTCAATCGATTAGAGGCAACCCTGAACCATGTTCGATGATGTTTATGTAGGGTCATATTTTAGGGTACCAAAATGTGTTCTTCGTTTCTTGAAATTTAAAAATGTCATTCTCATTGGGTGTTATTCATAAATCACGTAGACATTCGTGGGGGAGGGGGGTTTGACCATAGTATAGAAATTAAAAAAAATGTATGGAGAAAAGTTTACGAGGCTGGAGGGAGGGGGGTCTGAGATTTAAAAAAATAAGTCTACGTGGTTTATAAACAGGTCCTTTGCAAAGTGTTAGATTCCCAAGAGTTTAGATTCTCAGTGCAGTTTATTACAAATAGCAATACACTATGTTCTTTTTACACGTTTTTTTTTACACTGTTTGTTTTCAGCGATAGCTCCAGAACTTAACGAATCACGTTTTCCGTTTTGGGCAAAAAGTAGTCATATGGCAGTTTTTCAAAAAATTCACAACTTTTGGTGCAAATACTCAAAATTTTTAAAACTGTATTTTGGCAATCAAAACAGGAAAACAAAATCAAAGCTATTTTAAAATGTTTATGAATGTTAATTGATCAACTCATAGTAAGTTTCATAGTAAGTTTCATAGTAAGTTTAATAGTAAAAGTGGCACATACCCCCGTGTAAAAAAAACCCTGTGTATTAGAATTCCCTTAGAGGTAGTTTAACGATCCGAACGAAACGCTTAGGTTTATTATAATTATTAAAGGTTAAATACAGAGAAAAGTTAAATTACTATGAACGAAAAGGAAGTACCTGTGGATAGAAAAAAGCTTGAATACGTTTAACTGGAATGATCTCACCAAGTGGCACAATAATTGGCTTAGACTTAACATTTACTGGCTCAATGTCCCTTCGGAACCGTACCTGCGCCACAATGTTTCGCCAAAAAAAACTCGGTTTAGGGCTGCTTGGCTCCAGTTCATAGGTCTTGCTCCATTTATTCTAAGCACCTAGCCTGCTGCGCTCCCTTACACCATGTGCTGGCCAAATTCGAGGCAAGCACCATTTTTGCGGGATTGTTTTCTGATATCCTACAACACCGCCTATACTTTATTTGGAAAAGATCTTGAATTTTACATCGATCACATCATCAATGGTATGTTGGCAATACAATGAGAGATGTCAATTCCTCATATCACAATATCTTAAAATAAAACATAATGCCATTTTCTGCAAATTGAAACTTTCTGACAACCTGAGAAAGGATTCATTCTGAAATTTCCTATGCCTAATCCCAACAAACTGAACGACGCCCTAAATCCTCATGTCCAGGTCAACATTGTGCATTTCCTCGTTCGAAATATGTAAATTAAAATTTGTACAATTCATCCCGACAGAGCTCCATGTCCGTCGTTCGTCTTAGCTCGAAATGCTGCAGGGTGCAATTGTACGAATTGATTTCCTCGTTGCAAATTTTATGGCAACCTGAAATGATTCGACCAATCAGTGCAGTGCTTACCGATTGATCCGGTTTTTCCATTTCAAGTACAAGCACCTACACCGAAAATCCCTTTCTCAACAACAAGGAAGCTCCTTTCCTGTGTTGTTGAGTCGGACGTTCGTTTCGGTGACGGACCCTGTGGGCTAAGGATGTTTCGAGAGACGACGATAGAAAAATTCAGAACCAACCAAAACAACGATCCGGATCCTGTTCTGCATTTCGGACATGGTTTTAGGTGGAATTTGGCCTCTCCCCGTCTCCGGCGGCCATCCAACTGAAGTGGGCACAACAAAATCCATCGCAAGACAAAGGACCTGCCAACAAGCTGAGTCAGCTTCACTTTGGTTGGCATCGGGTTGTTCAGCCTCGGGCAGTGGCAGGGGGCGGGGGGGGAGTTAAGTTGTAAATGTTATGTAACGACGTTTTGAAAATTTTCAAACTGAGTGTGGAGACAAAGAGTTAGTTCGATTTCGAGTCCGGTTTTATTGAGCTCGTTTATGCTTCACTGAAATGGACAGGATTTGCTGTTTTGGTTGATTGTCGTTTGGGAAAAAAGGGGCTCCGGTACAATCAAGATGATGATGGTTCAGTTCGGGAAGGGGTTTACTAATTCAATTCAGCAAACAGCTCGTTTCTGGTTTTGGAATTTTAAGTAACATCCATTGTTTCGCTGGAGCTATTTTCGGAGGGCCTACAAAAACGGAATGACTTCTGACAGATGAACAAATCAGCTCTAATTTGTCGGTACCCGGCACCCAAACGAGGCAGGCAAAAATAGCTTCGCAAGCGAGAGAATTTATCATCAGATTAATCTTCCTTCCCCCTTCCCCCTCCACACTCCGAAAAGGAAAATTGTGTAAGACTAGACGTTACGGGATCATATCCACTTGCCGCTCACGACGAGGATTTTCATTTTTCTTTATCTCATCGTGTGGTAGGCATCACGGAATTCCCACCGTTGATTCATTCACCTACAGGAAGGATATGTCACATGAGCGCCAAAGTTTTTCCATTTTCCGAGAGGTTAAAGTCGGAATCTTCAACCATCGGCTCCAACTCCGAAAGAAAATCACAAACGAACGATGCCTTTCATCATTTTCTTTTTCTTTTTTTACATCAGGAAAATTCATCCTGCCTCACCCGAACCGTGGGATTACGTTTCGTAGGCAACGAGCGTCTGTTCCCAGTAATGATCGTATCAAATGCGAATCTGCACGCTCGGCTCCGACTCGTCCCAAAGCTCCGTGAGATATCTGCTACGGGTTTTTCGCTTCCTCCCTCCTCCCGCCCGCTCGGTGATGGATGTTGACTACTAAAATAGAAGAAAGCAGGTCTCAATTAGGAACATCTCGCCTCGTGAAACCGACGGAAACCGTGCACGCGCCACGAATGCTAAAGCTCCCCATCATTTATCAACCGGCACAAAGGTTAAGCAGCCTCGCATGATGCGTCTATGCTTCTTCTTCGTTTTCTTCCTTCCTCTCTTTTTTGCATTATTATCATTTTTACTTCCCACACAAGTGCCTTTTCTCGCCCCATGAATTCGACATTGTTCGCATGACGGCGAGGGCGCATCTAATTTTCCTATCCCCCCAGCCAGTGCGAGCAGACGTGATTGCCCCCAGGTGGTGTCACCGACGAGTGGAAATCAGAAACCACTTCCCAGCCGGCCTGTGTTTTACGTTTTCTGTATGATTGGGATTCCTATTATCATCGGATCATGTACGGGAAATTTAATACATTTTCTTCCGTCGTCGGACATTCTCGGTGAAATCGTGCGGATGACGATCAACGAGACATCCGCTTCGGTCCCCGGGGGAAGGCTGTCGATTGCTCCGTGAGCGCGAGATTCCAGATAATAATATAACGGATTAGTTGGAACAAAAGGTCCACCGGCGGGTGTCGGATCGTCGGGTTGTGAATAAGTGAAGCGTGTTTTGCTTTCTCATTTGCAATTAAGGGAGGGTATTGCTTGCGGTGGGGAGTTATGGGGAATTCATCCCTTCCAACGAACCCCACGGGATCAGTGATAGTTGTATTACTTTTTGAGTAAAATTTATCAAACATTCACTGAAATAAGCTAACGGTGAAAAGGATCACAGAAGGCATTGGTTGTCAGGATAAGTTCATTTGTTTACATCATGGCTTCAGTAGAGCAAGCGCGGCGCAAGTTGATCCTCCATGCTCGAGAACATGGTGTATCCGCTAGAAGGTAAGCAAAAGTTTTGATTTCTTTGAAACCCACAGTGTGCGACATTCTGGAACGGTTTGCGTAAAAGAAAGCAGAAGCTGTCATCAAAGAATAGGCAAATTATCGCAACACTACGTTCAAAATGGAAAAAAGAGGGCTGGATTGAGAAGTTCAATGGTCCTGTCTGATATCATATAAGTAACAAGTTCTTTTATCCCAGTTATCGTTTTGATTTCCGCTTCTATCGCATAACAAATTATGTTATCACCATAGGAAAATTTTGTTATCATATGTTATCATTTTGAACACACTATTTTTTATGAACGTTATAAGTTGAATTGTTAAACTATAAATATTTCCTACATATTTGAACAAGAAATTTCGCTTATAATCAAAATATTTTTTTGATGAGAATTTGATTTCAAATTGATAACATAATTTGAAACTATTTCAATAAATTTGCTTAAAATACAGGATTTGTTATCAAGTTGTCCGCAGTGATAACAAAATAAGTTATCATTATGATTTTCAACGAGTAATTTTTTGTTATTCATTTTTTTATTTTGGCTGTTTTTTCAGCCTCAATGATAACATATTCAGTGATCAAAATATGAACACCTGGTATTAGAACTTGCCATCAATTTTGTATAATCCTTTGCTCGGGATATGTTGGAGTGGAATGCAGAGCATTTGGATGCAAAGCAGCGCTTGAGCAAAGTGTAGGAAGATTTGTTATCAAAAAACGATTACATGGAAATCGATGACGAAACCTACGAGACATGCCTGGTTTTATTGAACTCCAGAGCAGAAATTCTAAGACTAAAAGAGTCCAACAGTGGAAGAATGTAAAATCACAAAGAAGATGCCACTACTCAAATTGAACCAAACAGTGGATTTCACAATTCCATAGAAAAAGACCTACGATCGCTCAAACTTTCATTATAATTGGAAGTTTTGTTCTTTATTGGAAAAATATTAGACCTGTATTTTATTATTTTGCTCATTAACCATTTCAAACAAAAGGTTAATCATGACGCTTCTCTGCAAAAAAAAAATTAAAAATGAACCTTTATTGCAATACTTGTCATGGATGGAAACATTGATTAAATTTATTTTTCATGGATTTCATGGTCTCCGGTTCGGAGAGCTCCATTGTTTTTATATTTATACTAGCTGACCCGGCAGACGTTGTCCTGATTATAATTAAACTACTTTTTTGGCAAGTTGGAGAATGAGAAATGCGTTTATCTCCGTAAATAGGCGTCCAATCGCTGAAATGAGGGGTTTAAAATCGTCGAATATTGATACCTCCGTTTTGGTTTAAAAGTTCACCAGAACCTCAATTTTCTCTATTAAGTGGGTTCTGTAAGACCATTAAAAGCGTTTATCTACGAAAATAGCGTCTAATCGCTAGGTTTCTAATAGAGGAGTTTAAAATCATCGATTTTTGGTATCCAGGTTTTGGTTGATTTTTTTTGTCCGAACCTAAATTATCCATCCTGAAAAGCGGAGAATTATGACATAGCTCGAATCACAATCTTATGGCTTTTAGATGGCATTCGATCAAGAGCAGTCTTGAATATTTGAATCAATCTATTGTGCTTATCAAGCATCGCTTGCAATTGTTGTACAATGTTCCGCTTCGTGGTGGAATAATGTTGCTGAATGAATCTCCCATGAAATGAATCTGTAGAAATTTATGATGTACGTCACGTCAGTGACAACAATGAACCCGCTTTATAGTAAAATTGAACTTGAATCTGTAACGTAGACGGTTGCAAAATTTTACGATTTACTGATTTTTAAACTTTGTCCCTCTGATTGTCCCAAGAAAACATTTAAATATTATTATATACGTTGCGCCAAACTAAGTCATTTGAAAACAACCATAATAAGTCTGGGTGTTCTGCAGAAAATGTTTACAACCACATCCTGCTCCAGAAACCAAAGAACGAAAAGGCTCTGTTGGTTCACTTGGAAACTTCAATGCATTACAATAAGAACAAACAGATATATTCGCATTGTAATCAACCACAAGTTCATTATTGAAATGCAGAATGTTGAAGATTTTTGTGGAATGTGAGGCTTGCCGTCGTAGTCAATGATATTAAATGATCTTCACTCCAGTTCTCGACCAACAATAGAATAGGGACTATCAACATTTGTAAACAAACACTTCTGATCCTTTTTTTCTCGCAAGCCATAGGCTACACACACAAATCTATAGTATCATTGTGTATGAAAAAAACTTTCTTCTACATGGTTGTATGGTATTGGTTTTGCGTGAGGTTGCCTATGGCTTGAGAGAAAACGCCTCAGAAGTTGTTGTTTACAAATGTTGATAGACCCTATTCTATTGTTAATCGAAGAACTTACATCTCGCTTCGAGATGTCATCAATACAAACGCTCCAGTTTCTACAAGCATCTACACTGAGGTTGCTTATTACACAGGCATGAGTGCGATTAAAAAAAATAAAAAAAAAGTAAGTAAATCCCTGTAAATCCCTGAATCCGCTCAAAAATCCGTAATTCACGAAAACCTGGAAAAAAGCGATGAAAATTATGTTTACGCGTTTCTAGCCAAATCTGAGCAGAACAGTATCTACTAGCGAGAATTCCGAAAAACACGTCAAATTACGAAAACTCCATAGAAAATTGCGGAAATAAGCGACTTCAGTATATTTTCATTTTTCGCATAACTTTTGTGAATGTCTTAAGTAACAATTAGTGATTATCGCCTCTCCTTTTTTTTTTTTGTTAATTATGTCGCCATTATAAAAGTTTCCAACGGTTTCTCCTTACTAAGCGAAAGACGGTCTTGCTGTCTAGGATATTCCCATACAAAATGACAAAATGTTTGTTTTTTATGATTTTTCCATTTTCCAGTGAATTTTTTCCAATTTTTTAATATAAACCTGTTGGGAACCAAGACAAACCAAATAAAAAGAAATCAAGTAAATCCATCCAGTCGTACGTGAGTTATGCTGTCACGAACGGACAGCAGTTCATTTTTATATATAGAGATATTAAAATATTAATTAATTAATTAATTAATTTAATATTTAAATATTTTATATATATAATAAATATATAGACATAGATAAATAGATAGATTATTCTTGAACGATTCGACATAACGCCATAACATTTCGAAAAATCGGTGTATTTTAGTTTTAAGGCGATTTTTTTTTCAATAATGTGATTTTTTATTTTGATGACTAACGTACCACACGTTTGCATTATTCAGAGTAATTTTGTTTCAACTATACGCGATGAACACAAACATTATTGCTCAAGATAATGTCACAGTTTCACCCAAGTTAAATAATAACCTTGTTGATAATTTGCTATTTCATTGAAAGAAAAAATAAATAATTGAATAAATTTTTTTTTCCAAGTAATTTTTACGGACCCCTAACGCGGAAATGGTCATCCTAATGACACATTTAAAAGAATGGATCTAGAAGTTTTCAATGAAGAACAAAACTACTGATCAAAATGAAGTTCTGAGCGATCGTTCACCTTTTAATTATGGTAATGTGGCAAAGAAAGCGGAGTTTCAACCGGGTTTGTCAAAAATAAAAAGAACGATGAAACAATGTCAGCCTCTATGCCTCAAACCGGAACAACAAATAAAACTCGGTAGCCAAGTTTTACGTTGCCACATCACAGAATGGCCAGTAGCTTGAGAGTTAAGAAAAAAAGGACAATCTCGCCAAAAAGGTCTTGGTTCGGCAGGCTACTGTGGATGTGGAGTGATGAGCCAGACATAGGACATCGCGACAGGTACCATGAATGGGCAAAGCTTCCGATACGAGTGCCTCCAATTGGCATCCTGCCACTACGCGCAGGTGGTGTTAGACTGGTACAGAGATAACAATGTTGTTTTTGTATCTGTAACCCATAACTCTATCTTTCTCTATCTCTCTCCATCCCTCTCCAGCTCTGACCATCTCTCACCATCTCTCTTCCTCTACCGCTCTCTATCTCTATCTATTCCTTCTCTCTATTTCTCTATCTCTATCTTTTCTCTTTATCTCTCTATCTCTACCATTATTTATCTCTATATCTCTACCTCTCATTATCTCTATCACTTCCTATCTCTATTTTGCAGTGTCTCTTTTTCTGTCTCTATTTATTTCTTACACAATCTGTCTTTCTCTCTCTATTTATTTCTAGCTCTCTCTCTTTCTCAGTCTCTCTCATCCCCTCTCTCTCTGTCTATCTCTCCTTCTCTGACTATCTTTCTTACTCTATATCTCTGTTTATTTTTCTCTATCTCTATTTATATCTGCTACATTTCTGTCTATATCTTTCTCAACCTCTATTTAACTCTTCATTTTTCTCTACTTTTCACTATCTCATTTTCTTCCTCTATCTCTATCTCTGTCTCTTTCTCTACCAGAATAGTTCAACTAAGTGGACGCAGTGGTTCTCGCCCCAACAAAAAATCTCTCTCTCTCTCTCTTTCTCTCTTTCTCTCTTTCTCTCTCTCTATCTCTGTTATCTCTCCCTTTCAATCCCTCTCTCTCTCTATCTCTGTTATCTCTCCCTTTCAATCCCTCACTTCCCCTTTCTCCATTACTGTTAATCCCAAGATCTTTCATCTATAAAAGTCGTCAATCGTAAACCAGACGTAAACCAGCTCTCAAACTCTTTTTTTTTTTCAACTAAGTTAACCCCCACCATAACTTGTGCGTGGCCAACAGCACCTCTACTCTTGGAATAAATCGGATAGAATAGTATGCTTACTGTTGGTTTAGTGTATTTAATTAAATCCAACAAAATGGGAAATAACATGTAAACATTACTAGAAAAGATAAGTTATTTCCACTTAATTCCAACTACCTTTATTGCTTATATTGACAAACACACGTATTTCGTCTGCAATGCGCAGACTTCTTCAGTGTCGTGTAATACTCGACTATAGTAGTAGACTGAAGAAGTCTGCACATTGCAGAACGACATCGTATTCTACTAAACACCTCACACTTTCCAGGATTCATGAAAACATAGATAAATAACAATTCAATGTTTCGTTTCCCACTACGAAACCTGCTACCAACTCAATCCATGTATCCACCATCCTCATATCAACAGATTTGGGTGAGACTGGTTCCGATATTGCTCAATTTTCACACATTGAGGATGTACATATGTTGATTCCAAGCATCTTCTGTGAATCTAGCAATCAACGCCGTAGCAAGCTCGGGCGGTCAATCATGAACATGTTCGTGCGCCTTGTTCAGTGTCAAATTCGCAATGCTTAGAAAACAAACAAAAAATCGTTGGGCTGTTATGTATTACAAAAACAACTTCACACGCACAACAAAAAAATTCGATGCAGCAAACAAGGAATAATTTCGTAGAACAACCGATCGGTTTCGTAACTTATACCAAATTTGTTATACCAAACAATAACATGTCATTGATAATTGCAATGTAGCAGGTGTTTTGCAAATGTTTCCGTTTATTTCGTGGGATAAAGCCTGTCCGCGTTAAATTTCGGACACTTTTCTTTCAGTGTAGATTTTGAATTTTTTCACGGATCGCTGCAACGTTTCACTAATATGACAATTGAAACGCTCCACTTTATTTCGTGGTACAACATGTTAATGTTCTTGTTGCATTCAGTAAAATGGCGTCGAATCAAGTGGAAGTGCACAAACGCCGTTTTGTGCGAACGGCAGAAAAATCATAGGAGTTTATCCGGTACGCGATCTTGCTAAGAAACTAAAACTACCGAAACGTGCCGTGTTTTGTGTATACAAATCATTTCACCAGCGCTTGACTGTGGATTGGAAGGTTAGAAGTGAAACAATTCGAAAAGTATGCTCCAAAAAATCGACAAGAATGCTGTAGGTACCAGTGTTGAGAAAAATCCCAATCTTTCTGTTGCCAAATGTGGCTCGCAAAGTTGGGAGAGAGTCAAAACCATACGCTTGCAAAAGGTGGAGCGTGCACAGGCAGAGCTGAAGACGTACCAAAGTGAAACTAGGTGCTCACCCGTGATGATAAGCAAAATTTCCTGCGAAAAAGTCCAAGTGCAGGAGTTCAATAATGGACGACGAAACATACGTGTCCGAAGACTGTCTTAAGCGGCTTCGGTCCTGGCTCTATTGTCGGCATTTCGGACGAGAGAAGATGTCAATGTCCGAAGAAGTATTTGATTTGGTAGGTCATATGTAGTTTTGGTCGAAAATCTAAAGGTTTCGTCTCTACCAGCACTATCATGATTGTATGATGTGTACGAAGAATGATGTTCTCGCAAAGCGGTTGCTACCGTTTACCAGAAGCCACGATTCTCCAGCTCTGTTTTGGTCTCTGGTCACTATGCGAAATCCGTCCTGGAATGGTTTAGAGTACAAAAGGTCAAATACGTGCCAAAAACAGCCAATCCACCAAACTGTCCAAAACTATTCACAATAGAGAAGTACTGGGCTCTAGTTAAGCGGACATTCTTCGGAACTAAGAAGAAGGCAAATGTTACTGATGATTTCAAGAGAAGATGTAGTATCGTCACGCCGGGCGTATCTGAGGATATTGTACGGAACCTAATGGGGGGGTTTAGCACAGAAATTTTTGGTGTCCGAAATTTAACGTGGACAAGCTTGAGTACTAAGCCACAACGATTATAACTCATGCCTGATCCACCGTAATGAAGTACACCAGACGAAATCCGTACTTATCCTTATATGTTCTCGTATGTCCTCGTATGTTCCCATTTTTTTCATTCGATTGAATTTTGTTTCTTTTTTATTCGAATAATGTTTGAATTTATCCCCCAATTAAATTCGATTGTTGTTCCCCTTGCCAACACACGAGCATCTGATTATCCGCCGCTTGTTTGCAGATTATGTAATCTCAGACTGCGCAAGTTTTTTTTTCTCTCTTTCATTTTCTGCTTTCATTCGTTGTTCACACCCCAGTTCAACCGAAGCTGCCTCGAGTTGAGTTTGTTTTCATCCGTTCGATTCCGGCTTCTCTGCAATCGAAGCGGAAATGTGGATTTCATATTCATTTGCGTTCGGCCGAGTGCGTGTTTCAGCTACCTGCAAACAGAACACCATGCAGCGACTGCGCATGGAAAAGTGGCTAGCTATTTATTCTTTAATAACCAGAAATTAGAAGAAGAATCAAGTATCTTCCATTTGACCTCCAACCACCCTGCGCTATCTTCGACGGAGACGCCAGTAGCTTCGCCCGTCAATGTACCGAGACTTCTTCAGTGTACTCACATAAATGACCTATGCTCGACTGGCTGCGGTCAGAGTTATTAGCATGACACTGAAGAAGTCCACGATCGTAGACGAAATACGCCATGTATCTGCCAGAAGATAAGCAGTAGTTGGAATTGAACAGAAGATATGAATTTTCCTTTCTATTTCCTCTAGTTACAGGTATTCTAATGCCGCCCAAACCTCCAGGATTCGTTCATTAGTGCCAAATCTTTCTAATGAGGCGCGTTTGATTCCGGCGCTAATAATATTTTGAGCAGCATAATTTCTATGACGGATTCCATGTAGATAACTATGGCTGGTCTTCACGAATTTCAGCATCATTTTAATCAACATTTTCTGCCAGTCCAGCTCAATATCCGACCGACTCCCACTACCCAAGCCTACTCCGTTGAAGCTCTTCCCCGATTGCATCGTCCAACCGTGGCAGATTGTCACAAAGCGGACACCGAATGATGAGTGCGAAACGAACTCATCAATAGCCATTATAAATAGTTTTTCGTTTAACCACAGGTCGATGAGCGATGAGAGAGAGAGAAAAAAAGCGAGTGCTTTTGCGGGCCACTCGGGCGGTTTGTTCGGCTTTGATGGATTTGTTGAAACTTCGGATCCGCTTTGTAGTGCCGAGAGTAGTTTTGTGGTGCGCCTGGCTGGTGTTGGTGCATTGCTGATTGCTTGTTTCGGGTGGTCCGGTGTCGGGTGACAGAAGGTCAATTGGTGATTGGAGTGCAGTTATTAAATTTTCGCTAATGACGAGTACTGGCGATGGCGTCGGGACGAAATGATGAAGTGAAATGGCGAGTAGTTAGCGTGAAAAATGAGACTTGATCATTTTCGCACTTCACAGCCGATGAGGGGAATGGGGTGAGAGGGGTTCAGTGCTTCCAATTTAAGTTAAAAAAAGCAGAAATCTTGCATTCCGTACAGGTAATAAATTCAATCTTTAACTTACAAGCCATTCGACAAAACAAATTTCAAATTTGTTTGCTTCACCCTTGGAACCTCTCGTCGGTCTATACAACACTATAGTCTTGCAAGAACCCCAACGGACCGTCTTCCGCAGTTGGTTTGCATTTGCTTGTTTCGTCCTTTATTCCGGCCGGCGAGGTGGGCCCTCTGTTGCAGTGCTCCGGCCACCGGCAGTGCAGATTGTTATCGGTGATTTACGACTGGCAAAAGCTGGCGAGCGAAGTGGTGCGACATGCACGACATAGGCCTCATGATCCCAAAAGTTGTGTAGTCTCCGGGATCCCGAACCTGCTCTTTTACTTGGCAACGCCTTCGGGGACCCCGGTGCAGACACTGGCCAGTGTGCGTTACAACTTTGTTTCCCATTTCGTGCTAGCACAGAAGCGTCGACGACGTCGGGTTTATCCGGAACAAATCTGTGGACGTGGGTGAAACCGGAAAGCTCTACGGGTTGTTGTGGGTTCCTCTGTCAACTGTGACAGTTGCTGGGTGTAGCAAACGACAAACGGTACCTTCAAGGGAAAGGCGCTAAATCACTGGGGAGTTTTAAGTGTGAAATATGTTCACTGGTCCGAAAGTGTTTGAGCTTGGTGGTTACTTTTATACCCACACAACGGGAAGGATTACCGCCAGATGGACATGGGAGATTGTTCATGATTGTAAACATGCAGCTACCTTTCTCTTCCCCTTATATCATCGGTATGCTAGTTTCTGCTTAAGGATTCACCGGGAGTTTCCTTCATTAGGACTAATAGCTGATTTGCTATTCAAAGCAGCACCATTTTCCGAGCTAGTTTCGACCTTCATCAGCACGTGTGCGTGTCGTTACTACAGCTACTACTCGTTCCCTCTCAACGATAACGATCCTGAAAGCAACGACGACACCCACCTCCCGCTTTCCATGACTTATTACAGAGTAAAGTCCTTGAATTTTGAGTTTTAAATTCGACAATGATGGCAATCTCTGGAAGCAAAATGCCACAGCTCATGACTTGTTAATCCCCCCTTCCTCCTCCCTAGCTCTTCCTCTACCAAAGAACACAACACCACGGGCACCCCATAGCTTAGAAAGTTATTTGAAAAGCGCATTTCCGGCACGAACTCCGGCTTCCGCAGAGTCCTAAAGCGAGTGGCTTTTGGTTTGGCTTTTACCCAAACAGCAGCAGCAGCAGCAGCAGCAGCAGCAGCAGCAGCGCGTTTCGCCGCAATCTGATATCGGAACGATTAATCCCGAGCAGCTAATTTCTCGCTGCCGCCGACTACCGGAGGCGGCCATCGGTTGCAATGCCATATAGTTTCTCTTCCGGCTGCCCCCCACCCGGCCGAGGCCCATTCAAAACTTGGACTATAAATTAGCCTCTCTCTTTCCATTTCGGCTTTCGGTTTTCTTTCATAAAAACCCCCTTCAGCAGCAGTGCTGAGCAGAAGCAAATCCCGTTGCGGTGGTGTAAATTCACCGATTGCCAGCTCGAGATAGCCGACTTTCCGTTTGTAAAGTCGAGTCGTCCCAACACTCCCCGAGCAGAAGGAAACCCGGCAAAGTTGTTTGCGACGTTATCTTGTTTTCCGAGGTCTTGGCCCTGCTTGCTGCAGGCGGGCGATCAACGTGCGAAGAATTTCACAAAACGGCTGCCTTGGAACGGGGAAACAAAATACGACCTGCACACACCCCGGGGTCCTTATCGGGTTGAACATCTGAACTTTTTCGGGTGACATTTCCTTTGCCTTCTTAAGGTGCTGGTCCTGCGAGGGCAAGAGGGCGCATGGCAGGCGGAACTGGAGACCGTTTTGCACTTTGACTTCCGGTTTCGTGACGTATGATTTGCAGAGGCGTCGTTGGGCGTCGTTGGGTGTGCCCGTTCGAATTTTGGATGAATGAAAACAGTTTTGCAGTGCAGCATAAAGTTTGATTGAATTCGGTACAGAAAATAATCAAGATTTTAGTGATACGTACCATCAATCTTCAAATCTTTATCTCCAAACAACTTCAACATGTTCTAATTTCTCCAGTAGTTAGAAAGTTTAAACAAGCTAAGTAATGACAAGTTGAGAACCGACGTGAAATTGTCCCTTATGGGTTACATTTTCAATTGCCTTATAGACAATTATTGCTGATAGATATCAAGTAAAACTCCGACAGAAATAAGACTGCATTTAGGAACTGATACACTTGCAATTTACACTTATTTTAAATTTTAAATTCATTGGAAAAAACACTGCTGAGTTCGTTTTACAGAAGTTTTTCCATGAATTTTCGTTAGTTAGTTAAAATGTCCGAAAAGCGTCGTAAGAAACTGAGGATAACAATGGTGAGATCATTCCAATTTATTCATCATTACTTGCAGTTCCAATCTGATATCCAAAGTGTCCACATGCCACAGTGATCGGAAAAGCCTTAGTTTCACGGCGAAATTAATAACTTCGAAAGTTTACGTTACCGAATCATGGTGGTTTCTACAAAGTTGTACTTAAAAATGTTGTCCATCTTGTGGTGGTAGTTTTGTAGTTCCAAACTTTACTGCTTTAGCGAGTTTGATTGGCTTCAGCCTCCTCATTCACGACGGGAGCGTCCGGCGCTTAGGCACTGCTTTAGTTCGGAGCAATTGTGGGTGGTTTAAAATCAGTTTATCCTTTCTAACTTTTAAGTTTAAAATGTCCTTAAAAAAATAATCATCAGACAAAGAGTAGAGTAAGTTAAGATGCTGAACAAAGTGTTTTGGTATGTTTTATTGTTCAAAAGTTAGGGGTAATTCTAACGAAAAACTTGTTTGTGTGCCCGAGGAGTACCCGGCCTCGTTTGTATGGCATTTTATTTCTTGAAACGCATTAAAACAAGGATTTTATGGTTTTCTGGCCAATTCACGGCGTAACAATCATAAGGTCGAAAAGAAAAAAACGCATGTTTCAGTTAAAACTACCCCTAACTTTAGAATGAAAAGTTGTATGAAAAAACTTTGTTAGCATAGCATAGCATAAATCAAGTTGCATAATATCGTAGGTGGAACAAGCTATAACCTGTTGTAAAGAGGGAGACGCGCCTTCATTGGTCGCTGTTGGATAGTGATTTGGGAGCAATCACTACCTCTTAGACAAAGGATGTGTCGCCTTCCAACAGACCAGAGCTGTTCTTGCAACTGGTGGGAATAAGGAAGGAATGTTAGTCCGACACTTGCTTAAGAGAGATGCGGAGAACTCCACGACCAGTCATAAGTATCTCGAGAAAGATGGAATTATGTTAGTAGAGAGGGTAAGTTTTAGAATATGCTCGGCAAGTTGCGCAAAAATGTGAACTGTAACGTTCTCTATATTTGGTCTAAAGACTACTTTTTCTCAAAATGAGAAACAATGAAGAAAGATTTTTTTAGAGGCACCCTGATTTAGGGCAGAACAATAGCTCCATCATGGTCATGCCATTGACATCATCCTTCTATTATGCTTTCTTCAAAAGCTAGCAACAGCTCGGGCTTAGCAATATAGTTTGGAATCACAAAACTACCATCACAAGACGGACTAATTCTGTAAGCACAACTTTGTAGAAACCACCATGATTCGGTAACGTAAACCTTAGAAGTTATAAATTTCTCTGTAAAAAAAGGCTTTCCCAATTACTATGGATGCGAGTTTTGTAGTATGTGAAAGAGCCAAAGTAGCACATTTATGGCACAATAAGTAGAAATAAACTGTTTATGACTGAAATAAGTCGTACAGCAGTTCTTCTTATTTAGCATGCCTTATTGCTTTCAGAATTCGAATATTGCCTGCTCTCAACTTAGTGTTGCACTTCCACAGTTATTAATTGAGAGCTTTCGATGCCAGGTACCATTTTTGCATTAGTATGTTTGTGTGGCAAGAACAATTACACCCTATGCCCAGACCGGGAATCAAACCCAGTCAGCTCCAGCGTGGTGTTGATTGGTAGCTGCGCCTTTACCGACTGAGCCACAAGAGAAGACTGTTACTGAAACTGTCTTCTACATGCGTGCTACTAAGGTAAAGTAGGGTTTTAGCCTGATTTGGCGTCATGTTATTATGCAAAAGCTACTTTGGAATGGTACAAAAGTCAAAATGTATGTTTCGTGCCGAAAGACATGAATCCGCCGAACTGCACGGAGGCACGGCCAATCGAGACTTTTTGGGCTTCAACCAAAGCAAAGCTTCGAAAATTCATAAAACCAGCAGACGACATACAAATATTTTAAAAAGATTGGCCAAAAGTGGTCAGAATGGTGGGAAGTACCAGTGTGCAGAAGCGTATGGGTCATGTTCGAGGAAAAGTTAGGAGTCTTGGCTATGATTAAATATTTTGATTAAACGAGAGTAAAATATCATATAAAACACAAATACAAATATGATTTGCCAAATAAAATTATTAAAACTAAAAAAAACATGACTTTTGAAAGTGTGCTAATACTTTCTGGAACAGTCGTTAGACAGACCTTAGAATATACTGATCTACCAGATAAAATGAACTACTAGACATTCCTACTCCCGAGCTAAATGATGTTTGGAATATTAAGGTAGACTATAGCATTTTTCAATAATCAAGTATTATCAAGAGAAACTCCAACTTGATTAGTTTCAAAGCAAAATTTGGAGAGAGCTTCCAGAAGATCTGGAAGACTTTCACAGAAAGGCTGTTGTGCAGAATTTTCCTTAAAATGTGATGCCTTTATGCTTCCTGCATATCTGAGGTAAATTTTCACAAAGTGATTTGAACGTGTAAAGAATTTCCGAAAACATCACATCATATGGAGGGATGAAAATGGTAACAATATTTAACAAAGAACAGAAGAGCACAATGAACTTTCATAAACTTTTTGATCACTGTCCCATAAGATGAAAAGCTTATTTCTGCCCGTCTCCTCTTTTTCGTCTGGAATTATTACGATCTTAGAGGAGCTTAGTGTTCAAGATAGTTCCACAGATATCATTTGAACGCAGTGGAAAGCACAACAGCATACTTCATGACCAACGAATCGAGAAATTTTTCAACCGCAAAGATTGCTTAGACCAAAAACGAGTTTCGAATCGGTCTCTCGCAGAGGAAATGCTCTGCGTGTACCAAATAGACAATCTGATTTTTCAAATTGTAGCTGAGTTATCATATTACCGTTGAAACATCAAATCTCTAGATGCTTGCCGAGTAGAAATATTTAATAATTACACAGATAAATAATTTTCTGCGTTATCTAATGCACGTAAAGGGAATGCTAGATTTGGCAGAGAATAATGGGATATTTAATGTAAATTCAAGCCAGATAACGATTGAATCCAGCCTGTTGCATGAAAGATTGCAATTTTTGTTGTATGCAAGATGAAAGATGAAAGATTTTAAACGATACCGTTGTTTACGCCTCGTTTGGTTTGGAATCAAACGAGGAAAAAATTTACGTGATTGTTAAAATTACTATTTTTTTCTGTGTAAAAATAAGTTAATACAGGGAAAGTTGCTTTTATTTGGGTCCATATATTCAGAACTGGAGCTGTGGTTAAAATTCGAGGCATGTATTATTTTACCACTTCTATGCTGAAAACCAAAAATATACATAAGTATTGCGTAGATTGAACGCCAATGAGAAAAAATTTATGACAAACAATTTTTATCTTCTAGATTCATAAACTAACAATTTAGGCAATTTCCCCTAAACACGTTTGTTATATGTTTTCTGTTGTTAATTGAAACTTGTTAGAATTATAAATGTCTATTGCCAATAATTACTAGTAAGGGGAATAAGAGCATGCACACTTTGAAAAATAAAATAAAGAAAACTACACAGACAAACAATCTCAATTTTCATTGTGATGTAAATATCAGGCCATATAATATTGTGTTCTCTTCCACACGAAGCAGCAACTTGCATGAAAAAGTTGTGATAAAGACGAGGTTTTGTATACAAACATTTTCCGCAATGAATGGAATGTCCCAGAGCCTTACACGATTTACGATGATATTGAACAGACATTCACGATACTTTTTCGAGCTACTACTCGAGTTACTACTCGAACTCTTCCATCTCCTTCGACTCATTTGCAGGAAAAAATCAAAGTAAGCCATTTCAATTGAACCGAAGCATTTTCTGAATTTTCGGATATCTGTTAGCGAACAGTGATCGCGTTGTTTATTAACTATTCTTGCTTTACTCCATTTATTCTCGATCAACCGTTTTCGTCCGTTGCGATCGAATAAGAAGTAGATGCGAAGCGAGTGATGCCATGGGATCATAGGAAGCAATCGTTGGGGTTTAATGCGCTGAAAAACAACTTTTTACGACGAATACAGCAATTGAGAAGACGTTTATGAACAGCGTATTTTTCAATTAGTGGAATCAAGAACCATATAACGAGGTACATTTATTTGGTTGATACAACAGGATTCAACGAAAACAATGCGGCTAGATGATGCATTTTATAAAATAACAAAACGAAGTCACTCGGAAAGTGGATCAGCAGAATGGTGAAATATAATATGAATTGTCTTATTCTTCTACGAACCGGAGTAACAGTAAAAGTAAGCAGTTTATGAAATAAGTTGTTCGAAATCTTTGGATTTCTGTAACATACTTCTAAGAGTGGCAATTGAATCCATTTGCATCAGTGACCTAAATAAATACCTTCAGCGCCATCAGGGAATGATCAGGGAAAAGCCCTAAAATTGGTTCATATAAGGCATAGAATTCTGCGTTTCCTTTTTCCTAATTACTTCTTAAGCAGGATTTGAATACATATGCAATTGTGGTCTAAAAATTTATCATAAGTGTCTCCGAGTAGCCTTCCGGAGATACCTAAAAAGTGATAATTTGATGATTTTTTAAATAAAACAGTGGTATGAATACTAAACCTAATTTGCGTTTAAAAATTGAATATAGCATCATCTTCTTATAATTGCTCCTGTAATATTTGCTGTACAGTTTGGCCAAGATGATTCCACTAAATCGTTCTTAACTGACGGCTCATTGATACAGGAGTCGGCAGGCTTTTGTATGTACAAAAAAAATCATAGCGCCAATCATAAACTTCGAGATCCTTGTTCTGTATATGTCACTGAATAAGCGATAATACACTTTACACTAGAACTTTTTCCTCATTTAAACTGGATCAGTATGTCATTTTCATGGATAGTCTCAGTTATATGATCATTTGCTCCTTGAGTCCGGTAAACCACTCCTCGTATTTTCTCATGCAAATACAGGAGCTTCTAAGCGTTATTTAATCATCACCTTTCTGCCTTCTCATTGTTCGATTCTTGGCTAAGAGAGCTGACGCACTTGCAAAGGTGGGCGCTATGGAAGGCGATATTTACGATCAACAAAATGCCTTCAATGAAATGCCTTGCCTTTTTCTTATTTTTCGTCAACATTCACTTGTCAGCTTGTAGTTTAAATGGAGTAAAGGAGATTTGGAGCGTTGGCAACATTCTATCATCCCAATTTGTCGAAGAAATCTTGGTTTGGGGGTCGAGACTTCATTCGTGTCATGTCTCGCCTGATGTCAAATCATTATTCTTTAAACGCTCATTTATACCGAATCGGGCTAAGCAACAGCAATCTTTGTGAATGTGGACAAGGTAGTACGAAATATTTTGACTCTGCTTGATCTGCAGTTTATGAAACTCATTAATGTGTTGTTAACTAACATTAGCATTAGGTTGTAGTTTTTTTAACCTGTATATTTATTTACTTTACCTTTGTATGTGTGTTATTTCTTTCTTTCTCAAAAATGTTCAAGTCAAAAGAATTCCGATAGTTGTATAGTTATAAATTTTAAGGCCATTTGGAATTTAAAATGAATGTGTTGTGTAAATCGTACTTAAAATTCCCGCCCATATTCTAAACCATGAAATTGTTATGCCTGTTAACCTCGCGTCGCCCTCGAGAAATCAATTTTATCCCTTTTTCTTTAGTATTAATAATGCTTGTATATTAACATGAAAACTTGGCTCTGTAAAGTTGATTCGATTGAGCCTGTACAAATAAATGATTTATGAATGTATTTTTTATACTTATTTTAACGTAATTTTATAACCTTTGATAACCTTAGATTAACTTCTGGTGCATAATGTAGCACTAGGAGTAACTCAAGCATCCCCCGTTCTTGACTAAGAAGGGGTTCAATCTTCTGAAAGAACACGCTGCTTACCCGAGAAATACACATGTTGTATTATAATTGCCTGGACAATTCTCATGTTTCGTTAAAATTTCTGTTTCATTTCTTTGAGAGACCACCCCCTAGAAAGGTGAGGGGTTTCGAGCCACCATAAAAAAATCCTGCCTCCAAAACCCCGCATGGCAAATTTGGTTTTATTTGTTTGATTAGTGCTCGAGTTATGCAGAAATTTGTGTTTCATTTGTATGGAAGCCATTTCCCGGTCTCTAAAACCCCTGCATACAAATTTTACGCTGATCGGTTCAGTAGTCTCAGAGTCTATAAGGTTCAGACAGACAGATAGACAGAAATTCATTTTTAAACTATAAATTAGAAGAAAAATTAGTCGACTAGTCGAGTTATTAGTACGAGACACTGAAGAAGTCTGCACATTGTAGACGAAATACGCGTATCTGTCGAAGATAAGCAAAGGTAGTTGGAATTAAATGGAGATTGCTAATTTTTCTTCTAATTTATAGTTACAAGTTTTCCACTAAACAGCTCAAACCCTCTAGGATTCATTTTTAAAGACAAGTGCAAATGTAGCCAAAAATCATGAATTGATCAATTTCATAGTTTTTCCAAGTATTTTGAAGTTCCAGCTGGTGCACTTCTGAAAGTCTAATTTGACCAGAAAATGGCCAACTATTTACTGAATTTCTTTGCTAAAGGCACTAGGACACAATCTCTTTATATAACCCTTAATATGATGCCTCAATCTCAAATATATTTAAATGCGAAAAACACTTAACAAGGCAACTAGAGCTGTGCTCTTTGCCATTTGCAATGAACAGTTACAGTACATATCGCTTCAATTGCTTCGCTGTGATCCCATCGCTTCGATCGCATCGTTCCGCATCATTCGTTTGCATCGTTGCCAATGTGATTCACTCGTGAATCGAAGTGGTCTGCTGATCACCACAAAAAAAGGTACAGCAAGTCATTCTCTGAGCACCGATGCTCTCATAGCCAGCCATTTTAACTCAGTTTTGAGTCGCTTTTAACTCACTTTCGTCAAAAGTTAAGTCACTCAAATTTGAGTAAATTTTACTGGAATTGACGAGTCGACAAATCAAAAACATCCAACTGATTTGAGTCGATGTTTTTGATTTGTTCACTTGTCAATACCAGTGACAGTTACTCAAATTTGAGTGACTCCACCAATGACTAGAGTGAGTCAAAAACGACTCAAAACTGAGATAAAATTGCTGGCCGTGCACGCGAGACAAAAGAAGAGCCTGCTACGTCCGCGTTCAATAGTTAGCGAGCAGCTCGGTAGGCGAAAATCTTGTTTGAGTCCTTGAATAGTAATCTTGTTTGAGCCGTTGCTTAGCAAAAAACATTGCGAAAATCCGACCCCTAAAATTAAGAGGCCTCAAGCTCGAGCTAGCCGGGCTAATCAAAAGAGGCCTTGAGATCCCACCCTCAGTGGTCCCCGTGGCTTAAACTGGAGATCAAAGGCATTGAACGAGAGTCCGTCCCTCCTGACCCCTAGTTACATCCATTGCAAAATATTAGTATTACTGCTATTCAAAATAAGCAATGAAATCTTAGGTTATTCCAATTACATGTATTCCACTTTCCTGAATGAAATCTCGCCTTCGATAAGCTGATGACATCGAATTCGTGAATTGAAAAAAAAAGTCATGAAGTTCCAAAGAGTATTCTGAAACATCAAAATTCATCGGGTTTTCCAACGTTCTTTTTACGAAAACAAGTTGCAAGTTGCAAATTTATTCTATTTTCCAAGTTCCTGATTTCTTTTAAAATCAATATAACCACCTTTGACAAGAATCTTTTTTGAGCAAGTTTCTCAAAATACTGCAATGTTTACTAAACCTTCATAAAATTGCTTACCCAACAAACATAAATGCTGAATAATTTAATAAAAAAACAAATTTGGCTAAGTTGTTCAGCTAATTTTTCTAGAATGCTGAAAAACTTCTCCAAATTTGTTTGAAAGCAGTTATTCAACACTACTATTTGATTTCGTCGAATTAAAAAACTTTCGATTGAATTTTGTGATCTTCGCCCAGCTTGTAACTACTGGTGAGTTTTTTGGCGTTTTTTTTTCACTTCATTTGTTTGGCAAATTAAAAAAAATAACTACCAGAAAACTTGTAGTCAGTTCAAATAAAAATATATTGCTCCCGGAAAAAAAAATTATGGGCAGGGCGAAATGATTTCGTAAGCTACACCATAATAAATGGTTGCATGGTTCAAAACATAGATGGCGCACTGATTATGACTAACGCCGTTTCACGCAAAACGTACCTTCACGTGGAAGTTCTTAGAAGCAGCCACTTGGCATACAAAAGAAAGATCTAGAGGCTGATCTCATACAGGCTTGGGGTTTTCTCGGTCATTTCGTTCGCGGAGCGGTTGTTGAGCAGAACGCGCCGAATAAGTTTTCATGAATATATTTCCAAGTGGTGAGAAACGTGGTGATAATGTAGTGGAAAGATCTTTCAATAACTTTTTCTCATTGTTTCCAATTTGATAGGTTATTAGAGGAATACAGTTAGTTTAGCTGAGAATTTATTACAAAATATTGTTCTGCAAGAATTGGAACGCTACAAATAGTAAGGTATGTAAAAAAAAGGTGCTGTCAAATACGGGACATGAACTTACATAACCATTGTTGAAGAGACCTGCTGTTCAACAGGCGGAGAGTCTGGGACGAGGAATTTTTCGTCGATCTGTCGGAGTAGTGTTGGAGTGCGTTTGTCTTGCTCCCGAGAACCGGAGCAGATATATTTTTCCACGAGGGCGTCGAGAAAACCGCAACGAAACGGGCGGGAGTCAACCCGAACGTCCGACTAACATTTGCCGTTGCGGCCGTGTCCCATAGCATCCTTCACCATATGCTACGTTTCCGACTAACAATCAACCGATCGCAACTGTCGCCACCACTCCTCGTTATGTGGAAGCACTAAACCCAACCCAGTTTTACCGACAGCATTCCTCCGTCACGTTCATCATCTCACAGCATCAGAATCCCTGTGCACAGGTATGTTCACTAGTGTAATGGCCATTCACTTTACCCGTACGGTATGAGAAGAATCCTGCACAAATACCGATTAAAGCGAGTGTAAAGATGAGAGGTAGAGGTTAGGTTCTGAAAATGGAGAATAGGGTAGTAGAATAAAGATGAAGTTGAAGAGTAAATCGAGCAGTTTCGAATAAAGAGATCTTTTCCGTTACACGTTATTCTAAGACTTTGAATCGCGTTGCGTATGGATTATAGGTTTTTGCTGTTTACCTAAAGTTTCCGTTATGGATACTCCTCGGAACTCCCCAATCCTTCTTAATTATCGGTCGTGATATTTTGGATGAAAATTCGTGAATTTTCGTGAAGCGATTAGTCGAAATCAGAGATTTGGCTGTCTCTCGCTTTCGCATCCGCAACCGCGCCAGGCTTACCAGACCAATGAGTCCATGCTTCTAATAGTCGGGCAATGCAACTGACGGGCAGTCTCTACCAGGAGAGTGGCGCTTAAGCTGCCTTGTTTGCCAAACCAATTGAGTCAGGGCAGCGCACGATTACAAGCTTCGATAACCAAAATTTCCCTGACTCTAAGCAAATAAAAAAAAAAAATAACAAGTACAAAAGTCGAGCACTCGACACCGATGAAGTCTGTACGTCACAGACGAACTAGGCCTTTCTCTCGAATGATAAATTTACTAGTGAGAGTTTGAACATGTGTTTCAGTTTTTCACTTTTATTTTTTTTAGTGAGTAAGTGTTAGTTTAGAGCGAGATAAGACGCTATAACCTTGGTCAATCTCTGCCAAAAGCCCACCCACAGGCAAAGCAGCATAAACTAATCTTTCTAACATGTATGCTCCCAACGATGTCACACAAATTATCACATCATTTAACCCTACATGGGAGCGTTTGGTACGGGAGGTCCACGCTTTCTTCCGTCCCTTGATTCGAAGTAGTAGAGCGATTGTAGACACTCTTTCTGGAATCGCTCTATTTCTTGGAGTCCTCTCTGCGGTACATGCTACGCAGTTTGCCTGGCCATCGGTGACAAGAAAAATTATGCATTCAAGAAGTCGTCATGTTCCAAGATGTTCAAGAATTTGCTTTTTAGAGTGAGATTAGATAAGATTAAAAGTGATTAAGTGAAGCAATAGCTTAGATTTTTCAGGTTTCCGAACAATCAACGTTTTACGAATACGCTGCTAAAGCCTGTCCACGTTGAATTTCGGACACCAAAATAATAGTAGTAAAACAAATTTACCCAAACTTCAACAAAACCGATTGTTTATTTCACAATAAAAGAGTTATATCTACATAAGAACCAGTTGATTAAGATGTTAATAGTTCTTTCTGTAAAATTCTAGAACTTTCTGTAGTACACCCACCATCAGGTTTCGTACGATATCTATCCATTATTTTCTTTTTAAATCGACGGTACCATTATTTTTGAAGATTTTCCACTCAACTAGATCCCAGTACTTATCTCTTGTGCGAAAATCTGGACACTTTGGTGGATTGGCTGTTTTTGACACGTATTTGATCACTTTACCTTATACCATTCTAGGACGGATTTAGCATAGTGACAAGAGGCCAAATCAGGCCAAACAAAGCTGGATAGTCGTGGATTCTGATACCTCAGCAGGCAAAAAAAAGTCGAGCAAAACTTTGCTTCCAAAAAACTCATATTCAACCTCCGTAACTGCCATTATTACAGTAATATTTTAGCTGAAAATTTCACAATATCATAACCATTGTATATACCTTTATGTGACCAAAATTTCATGTTGGTGAAATCTATGAATTTGGAGTTATCATAAAATAAGCGAAAAGTCATTTTGGACATAGCTATTTCAAATATCCGTATTTTGGAAAAAATTTTAGGTAGCATATTGAAATTTCAATAGCTAAAAAAATATGAAAATGATGTGACAAAATTTAAACTGTTTCATTAAGTGGTTTGGACTACAGCTGGCGTCAAAGTTGACGTACCAACATGATCATTTTTTTCACCCGATGCCGACCTTGCTGAAATATCAGGTGCAAAAAAAAGCCGAGGTGAATTTTATTAATAATACTGTATAGTTTGTATACTTAGTTTTCACAAACCAATTTATACTGATGCCATATTTTCAAGAGTTCGGGGCTACACTAGTTATTTGGGATATTGCAGGCGTAACAAAGCAATGTATATTAATGGAAGAATTCACTCGGCTTTTTTTGCACCGATATTTCAGCATGGTTAATATCGGGTGAAAAAGGAAATATATCATGTTGGTGCCTCAACCTTGACGCCAGCTGTATCCAAACCATCGATGAAACAATTCAAATTTCGTCCACATTATTTTCATGTATATTAAAAGCTATTGAGAAATTTAAAATATGTTATCTAAATTTTCACAGGAATATGGATTTTTTAAATTGATATGTCCAAAATGACTTTTTTCATATGTTATGAAAACTTCAAAATTTATAAACTTGATCAACACCAAGTTTTGACCACATAGAGTCTATACATTGTTCATATGTTGTGAAAGTTTCAGCACAAAATATTGATTATTGACAAAGTTACAGTAATCTGAATATTGGCGCTTTTTAGCGGCTTTTTTGCTACTGAGTGTAAATGGTAGCAAACGCTTTTGCAGACATTCTTTCTCCTTGCCTCTGCTTCACTTTTTGTACGCATGATTTTGACTTCCCAACTTTGCGAGCCACACTTGGCACAAAAAGATTGGAATTTTTCTTAATAATGGCTACCAGCTTCTTGTCCATTTGTCGGGAGCATATTTTTCGGTTTGTTTCACTTCCAACCTTCCGATCCACAGTCAAGCTTTGTTCAAATGATTTGTAAACACAAAACACTTTTCCTTTAGTGTTAATTTCTTGGCAAGATCGTGTACCGATAAATTCAGATTTTACTGCCATTAATTCAAAATGCATTTGCGCCCTTCCAATTGGTTCAACGCCATTTTAGTGAATGTAACAAGAATGTAAACTTGTTATATCACGGATTAAATGGGAGTTTCAGTTGTCACATAAGTAAACGTTTCAGCGATCCGTGAAATAAATCAAAATCTACATCTGAAGAAAAGTGTCCAATTTAACGTGGACAGGCTTTATGGTATTTAAAAAAACACGCATTTTTTCAAATTTTGAAAGTTGCCAATATCTTCAGATCTCAAAGTTTCAACCATTTTCAAGTCATTTGGCATCGAAAAACAAGTTTATGTATTCGATTTTTGCTTTGGCCTCTTGGAAACATTGTCAAACAATGATCGATTTAAAGCACCCTAAACCATATCCGATTGAGCTTAAGGGACCCTCCCTGATTTGGGCAAAAATAAGGCAGAGTTTGTATTTTTTTGTGCGAGAACGAAAAAGGCGTACGAACTTTCGGTTTCGACGATTAAATTCGATTATTATTCGAAATTTCAAAGAGATAAAAATAATTGTTAAAATCCAAAATGGCGGCTACAAAATGGCGTTTTCTCGAAAACATATTGTTCAATCTAACTTCAAGCCCCGGACTTGAACTATTAATCCGGTTTCCTCCATCAAATAACTGTTTGAAAGGTTATAATTTTGTGTACGGCTTGAACTAAAAGTTGGCACTAATAATTAATTATTTATAATTTTGAGCAATGAGTTTACGTTCAAATTGTCTGAAATCTAGTTCAAGCCGTAGAAAATATCATTATCTTTTAGAAATGATAACTAGATTTCATTTCTGTTCACTACAAGAGACTACAGGCTTGAAGTTGTCGCCTCATGTTTTGCGCAGCAGAGGCTTACGTAAATCGCCATTTTGTTGCAACCATTTTGAATTTTCACAATTTTTTATTTCTTTGAAATCTTGAATAATAATCGAATTGATTCATCAAAACCGAAAGTTCACTACGCGCTTTTCAATCAACCACAAAAAATATCTATTAACCTTATTTTGGCTCAAATCAGGAGGTCCCATTAAACTTTACATATGGTCATATGTTGGGGTACAAACAGCCGTGAGATATGTCGTTTTTGTTTCGAAATTGATCGAAATTTCTTTTCCCATACATTCCATTGGCATCCTAAGTGGACGGCATAAAGACAATTTGAAGAAAATTTCGTGTGTTTAGAAGTACTCTTTAATTTGCTGAAGGTCAGTAAAATTTTGGAAATAAAATCAAAAAAAAATACAAAAAAAAAAATACTTTTTAGCAGAAAAAAAAACTTTTAAAATTGATGTAGAAGGAGATGTTCACTCATCACCATGAGGCACCAAGAGCGGGCAGTAATGCTTGCTAGAATGAAAGATATGAAGAGAAAGTGTTGAAAGTTCTGTCAGTGTACGGTAGGTTGGAAATAGAATAGAAGCATTGAAAATTGAGCGAAAGGGCATGGGTAAAGTAGTGCTCGAACCAAGGACGTTGCATTTGCCTAACATCCCACTGCGGGGTAGGTCGAGGCATGGACGAATCCGCCACCTCAGCAGGCAAAAGTAACGTGTTGGTACGCGCTCATGTACTACTGATAGCTTTGTGATAGTTTCTAGTGGTCGTTTGTGTAAAAGTGTAAATTTCCAACCTACCGTACACTGACGGAACTTCGTCTTCAACATCATAATCGTTACTTCACGCACGGAAAATACAAAACATAACAATAAGTGTATGTATTAAAATTGGTTTTGAAAAGTTTTCATTAAATTTCAAAATTCGACATTGCGCCAACGTTTCATTAACCAATAAGTATTACGGTTTGGTTTCCATCGGACATGGTTTAGAATGATAAGCTGGAATAGTTTAATAACGGCCCCTTTCGAACGAGCACTTCCCCGTAAACCGTGTGCAAGATCTTTTCACGCCACATGCCCTCGTTGTTTGTTGAAAGCTGATCAATCGCTCGAATCCACCCTCTTTCGGTAATCCGCTTTTCCACCGGGCAGTCATTTAATCGGAAACCAATTCGGCCACTGCCGGCGAGGTTTGGATTCACCGGTAGCCACCGTAATTCCGCCTGTGCGTCAACCAACTCAACCGCCTTGCCACCAACGAAAAACCAGGCCTTAATCGCTTGCTGACTGGAGCAGACCGCCGGGATCATCCGGGAGATGGTGCATTTTTTCCCGGCTCATTTCACACATGCCAGCCCGAACTGGTTCCCTTTGATCAGTCGACCGATGTGTGGTGTGTGGTGGAATGTGGACAGGCTTTGTGTACTCGTGAGTGGCAAGTGCGGTTTTTCATTAATTCATTAATAAATTAATGAATTTTGTGTTCATTTCCGTCCAGACTGGAGCGCTGAAGCGAGCAGCAGCATTTTGATTGAAATCCTCGGCAACCTCAATCCTTCTCCGTCAATATGTTGGAAATGTGCGGATCCAAATTGGTGCAAAAAATATAATTAGCAACACAGTATATTGAGTTTTTGCGGGTGGAAGGGGATGGCGGAGGATGTTAGCGAGTGTTGCGACAATATTAAATTTATACATATTGCACATGTCAGTCGAGGCAAGTGTCGCGTCGGTGGCCATGATGGTGACAATGATGCAGATAAATGGGTATTTGCATATTTTATATTGGTCGGGATGCGTTTCGTCGAAGAGTGGAGGACGGTGGTGGACGTTTCTTCAGGCCCCAAGGGGTGACTAAAAACTCTCGCACCTTGGCACGGTGTCGAATCGGAAAATGTTAAACTCGCTAATTGATTGGATTAGAGCTACCTTCGTTTTGCATAATGGAAATCAAAAGCTTGAATAAATGCTTTAAACAGCTGGTCGTTGGAAACTTCATTAAAATACTCTCAACCCAGCCTAATTGGCAATGACACCTTCAATCTTGGTCCATCAGCAATCACGACCGAAAATCTGTCAAAACGACGGTGCCATTTTCTCCGGAACGTGAGCGAATTTCCCTTTGCAGTCGATTCTTCCGTACTATTATTCCATTCGGCACGTACCGTGTATCATCTCCACCTCCCCGCCTTCACCTTTTCCCCCGTAGGCACAGATTTGACATCTAATTTTCTGCCTGCTACAAATGAGCAAATAGATTAAATTGCGTACAAACAATCCTTTCCGTCGTCCTTCCCCTTTCCAACTCAATTACGGAAGACAAAAATGACATCAACGACGACGACGACGACGACGAAGGCGACGCTGCCAAAGCGAGGCCAGAGACAAGTCAAATAAACGTTCCAACATTTACATATTCTTTCTTGCCTTGGAACACTGCAGAGCTCAATTTTCCTGCTCCTCGGAGCGGTTTCCTAAGCTTCCTTCCAGCGCACTGCCATAGTAGTGAAGATGAAGATAAACTACTAAACTGATAGCTAAGACCAAGACCGAGCTGCCGGGTGCCAAGAAAGAACGACTAACAATGCTATAGACCCGTTCCCCAGCACCCGACCCCCTGTGCCAGCCCTGCGGTACGCATGAACTATGATCTCGCACTTGACAGAGTTCCACCAAGACCCACCCGAGCAGATGGCAGCACGGACAACTTAATGTTATGGAAGAATCTCGTCTCCGAGCACTGCCAGGAGACATGGTTTGTAAGTATACACTTTGTACCCCATCCGGGGCCATTGTGTGTCTCGTCGTTCCGTTCATTTATGATGATGGGCGATCCGTTGGCTCCTTTGTCGATGGATCCTGTTTTTTTTTTCGTCACCTGATTCGTCATTCAGGGCCGCTGAAAGGTTTTGTTTCTAGTGAGAGATAATAGTTTAACTAGCTTATTCCCATGTCGGAGAGTGCCGTTTCCGAGGATTTGATATGGATCTTAGAATTTTTTGCCGAAATTTTGTAAGAGAAATTCAAAGATTTCGCGATAGATTATATTATAAAAAGCTACTAAAAATACTTAAAATTTCCATTAAAAAAAATGTCAGTAGATCAATAGGGGGCAGCAATACAGAAAGAGAATAGTAGAATGCTTAAAGCTTGATTGAAACTTTCCATAATTCCATGATATGCAAGCGAAAAAGAGCCAAAATTCTTATAAAACATTTAACATAATTTTCATATAAAAATCAAAAATGTACAACGAAAAACCTTAACTTTGCATAGAAATAACACAAAATGAATTGGTAGAAGTAAGTCCAATCTAACACCCACCGGCCGGCAGTTGGATTATGGAAGAAATCTGTTTGCAATAGTTTTCTGATGTAACCATTTACATCAGCTTTAATCTGGGAGATAAAAAGTGCTACCTCTTTTGCAGATCCAGTGTCTGGAGAGTCACGTCTATTCAAAGTTACCTTCCTTACAGCCCCGTAAATATGCACGTTTTATATAAATAACGGTTAAGTTAACACACTTCAAGGTTCAACATTTATCAAACCTGGCGCGTATAAACGAAGAGTGTTCCGATCAAAATTTGGTCAACCAGTAATAGGTGAGAGTCGATCAAAGTTTTTATTAATAAGTCAAGCATTTTCTTTTCATGTTCAGTTACTTAGAATCCAGGAGAAGTATTCAACTGAGCTTCCGTTTACCGAATTCGAATTGAAGTGTCTTTTCGTTTAACACCTGTATAGATTTTGTACAGTCTCCTTGTCCACTTTATTCGCCGCCAGAACGACAGTTTGCCTGGTTCTGTTTCTCGCTTTTGACAGCATTGGTCTAAGTTTCTTATCGGTTCCGCTGTGACTGTTTGGCCCAATATTGTTTCGATATCATATCCGAAATAGCAAGATGCCGGGCCAAAGTGCGTTCTGGAAACAATTGTATCGTCTGAGAAAAGGCAGGAGACGATTTTTGCAGGCACTCGCTAGGGTAAGTTTCCTGGTTGACGGTTCCGGTCGCTGAATGTAACAGGTTGTTCCTTCAGCCACAGGTATAGATGCTCTCCACCCGGATATTCTCTCATATCCTCATACGACGACTTTCGTGTGCTTGAACATCTCTGTCACCTTTCCTCGTCGGTTGCCGTACTCAAATTTCTGTCCGAGAAAGCTGTTTAAAGTCTAACGGCTTGACACGAAATTTCATCGTCCTGTACCGGGCAAACAAAGAATTCGCCCAGCATCGTCGTGCACAACTTTCGCATTCGTTAGCCTGGCCGTCAGGTTTACGTTTATCGTCGCGATTTGAAGAATCACCGCTTTCTTGTAAGTCTTGAAGTCACCGCTTTCTTTGTAAGTCGACGAGTTCCGGCCTCGTTTTTGAGCTCTATCCACGGGTCAGCGACATGTCTCGGTCGGAAAGGCTGGGATTTCGCTTAAAACTGTGGGAACTCTTTTTGCCGTCGCTATGGCCTTCGGCTTTCGATTCGATTCATCTTTCCTGACTGTCGACACCGTTCACCAAACACTTTTAATACGTTGGTAACAGCTGATTTAGCCACATTCAACAATTTCGCCAACTTGCCGTGAGAGTAGTTTGGATTTTTCGCCATGCACATGCAAAGTTCTGAAGTGCGAAAATTGCTTCTCTTCGCTAGCGACGACATTTTGCAGCTGAAAGTGCTAACTCTCAAAATCAAAAATAGAGGTACGATGCTACACGCACGCATCTTTCAAAATGAAGGGGTGGTGCATAAATTTTCAACTCGCACGATGTAAGAAAGTGCGTCAAGTTTCAAGTCGACCAAATTTTGGTCAAACACACTTTAGTACAAATATGTTATAACTGGCTGGGTCTCACCATATTTCGTTTGGTCCATTTATAGAAGGACTCACTGTTCTCGAATTGCATTGTTTCCATTTGCTATAAACTGGTCTCCTTTGTTTGATGGCGATGCTTTCTTTGGGTGTTCTCGTTTGATTTTTTTTCCTTTTCTCTTCCCATAATCCCTTTTGTTGATGTGCAGAATGCTTCAACACTTCCATTTGATCGCTAAGGATCTGGTCGTCTCGGTGTTTCTGAGTTTTGAAGAGCTGGTGCCGCTCGTGGCCATTAGACATAGAGAAAAGAACAAGGAGAAAGGAAAGACAGCATTTGTATCTGGTAACATTATGCGCATGTGCAGATTTTCATGGTCATATTCTCTCAGCTGGCCGTTCAGAGTGGTTCGATTGATGCTTTATGTATGAGTTCTCGTTCCCGATGAGTTTCACTCATTTACTCCATTCCATACGACGGTTAGTTAGAGAAACATTTCAATACGTTGTTCTAAAATTTTAGGAATATTTGTGGGGCAATGATTTTTCCGTTTTCCGCTCCGAGATCATCTTCCAACTAGTTACCCACTGACGTTGGAGCCTCTCCGGACTTTACTGTTATACAATTTCTGATGTTTTTTTCTGAATCCACTACTAACAAATTACACTACTGAACATAACTTACGCCGCCCTGCTAACCAACACCAAACAAATTTATAAAGACGTAAACAGTACATTTAAAATAATAAGCACTTTATTAGAAAATTACAGGTCTTCTGTAATAAACTGGTTACGTATCTTCAGAGTGATCATTACATGCTGTTCATTTTGGATCAGGCACTGCCGAACGCTGATTTGGCAACCTATTCATACCAGAAATCTGCCACGACCAAGCCGGCAAAACGCGCCCATGCCCCTTGCTGAGACCGTCAGGCAGGGGGGTGCTACAAGTTCATGAGGTATTCCACAAGTCCTTAGGATCTTTTTAACGTTCCTAATTTCTTTTAAAAATGTCTACGTCTCCCAAAGTCTTCTCGGACCTAACCTACATTTCTGGAAAACCTGATTTGAAAAACTTCAATTGTTTAAGTGCCGAGTATTGAACGGATGGGTTCCAGTCACTTGTTTGTGTCCAGGATTAACCTGAAAAGATCCTATCACCAAGCGACTTCCATGATAGCCGCAGTGGCGTCTCAGTGAATTGCAAAAATCATCTGTTGTGCTACCTTTGTTTTTTAATCATGCCTCGGGATGTCGAAGATCGTGAGTTGGGCTATATCCAAGTCATCGTTCACACTACCAAAAAGTCATGTGACATTGTTCTGACTTCTGAGACCGACATACGCCACTGGCCTCAACAGGACATAAGAATTTATTATGAAAGAGACGCTGAAAAATAGATTCGTTCCTGTACAGCTATTCCCAGGTTGCGCGCCCGAGAGCATGCCCCAACAACAACTAGAGGCATCCTACAAAGAAGATCTTCAAGAATCGGCCAAAATAGGAAGTGCCGTACAACCTACCGCTGGAAAACTATCACAAAGCTATCAGTCGGCCATGAGCGAGATCCAGGCCGTTACTATTATCTGTCGAGGTGGCGGATCTGATCCGTGCCGTCCTTGGTTTTGAGCTCTACTTTACCCATGCCCTTTCGCTCAGTTTTCACTTGCCATGTCCGAAAATTCCCACAACCTGCCGTACACTGACGATAACTTTCAACAGTTTCTCTTCATATCATTCGAGTCTAGCAAACATTACTGTCCACCTATGCCCCATAGTGATGAGCGAACATTTCTCTTCTGAACAACAAGTTGCTCAGTAAATCAAACGAGAAACTGACTTGAAGAGTTGGCTGGACTCTTCAGAATCTAGTGACCGAAGAAGTCGTGGGTGGACTTTTTTGAAGAATTTTTTTGATGAGAGGTTCCTATTTCATTATGAAGGCTAAACATTGAAAATCCTACAAGCATCGATGGCGAATCCAAACTCTTTCTGGAAGAAGTTTACACACCCCATAAGAGGAGTTACGCCGATCTCAGAACTATTGAGGCACTTTTTCAGAAAGGTCTGGGCAAAGTCAATTGAGCCTCGAGAAGGCCAACTTAAGGCTTGTCCAAAACCTTCAAATTTCATTCTCCAAGTGTTTATGATTGCGTACAGGCAATCCAAGCAGCAAAACAATCCCCGAGGATTATACTGCTAGTAAACATCTAACGTTCCAAATGGCTGTCGAGTGTTTCAAAACTAACTTCGTTTCCGAGACGAAAGCCAATCGCATACAGTGGAAAAAACCTGGCATCCTTGCTGTTGGTATACATCAGCCCAAATTTACTGATTGGAAACCGTTTATATCATCATGTCTTCACAATTAAAAACCACTATCTAACGTCAATTGCTTCTGCTGCGCTCTACTTCGTATTTGGTGCTGAAAATCTCTTCAAACGCTCCAAAGCGTTATAGGTGGCCACAATAATCCCAATAGATTAAACCTTCTCTACACTGAATGCTAACAACCATTTCTGTTGTTTAGAATCGAGAATAATCAGCATTCGGACGTTTTAAATAATTTTAATTACTTAGACTGAGCACTATTTGTGAACCGCTAAAATTCTAATTCCAAGATGATTTTCGGAAGCCTTTTGGGCTGCTTCTGAATTTCTGTACAATTCGGTTTTTAACGCCTGGTTTCTAATTGCATAGGATTTTCATAGAAAACTGCTTTTCTACTTAACATATAAAAAATCACGAGATGACCCAATGTACTTCACGTGGTCTAAATCCTCTCAGGAAATTTTCAAAGAAAACTTTTCTTAAAAGATATGAAAACGTCGACACTTTTGGAAAAAGTTAATAGCTGAAACTGACCGCTGAACTGAACGAATAACAATTTCATAAAGATGATTGGATCAGATATTTTAAGATACAACAGGTCTTCTGGCTAGATTTAAGAAAAAGTTGTTTTCCCGTACACCAAAAATACAGAAAAATTAAAACCGAGACGCTTATCTTAAAAATGTAAAATTAGACGATTTTTGTTTAATTCAATGAAAAACTACTGGCGATGACCTGACAGCATCCCAACGGTTGGTTTCGTCAGTTAATATTGAGATTATCGGGCGTTTTTAGCAGTTTCTCAATCAAAAACCACTGTCATATTTGGAAATTATTAAAACTAAGCATTCGCACCATTAAGTTTTGAATTGAATAATATTTAAATGTATATTCATATCTCCTTAAAACCGCTAAAATCGATATCATTTGAAAAACAAAGATAGGCATGTACTGGAAAAAAATGGAACACACTAATTTAAAATTAGTTTTAAGTGTGTGGGCAAAAGTGACTGAAACCTAACGCTAGAATGCAATATTACCAAATGGGCAGAGCTTTTAATGATGCCATGTAAGATAGAACACGAAAAGATAAAATCTCATTTAGTTCAACTGTAACATGCTAATCTTGACAGAACCGCTGTTATGGCCGACACTCGATGTCATGCGAATCTGAAAGTCTTCACATTGTACACGGATACGCGTGTCTGTCAGAATACTTGATAAAGCTAGTGGATTAAATCAAAATGTATATTTCTTCTCATTTCCTGGTATAGTGCCCTACTAAAACTTACATCATCGGATATTTAGGTGTCGGTGCTCAATATGACTCGGACGCTTTAAAATGCTGCTTTCTAAAATATGCATCTAATTTGGTATATGACTTTTTCCTATATCTGTTATAGCTGACGTTTCTGCGTAAATACTATTTTCATTTGCACATTTTTCTGAAGGGCTGTTAAAGTTACTGAACAAAGTGGTTTTAAAATTCCCGCATTGCGGAAGGACGTACTGACCAAAATGTTGATGCCCCCTGATCCATCTTTTTGAGTCAGGTGCTGGACCACACACCTGCTGGTTCTGTTAACGGTCATGGGGCTTCCTCAAAACAATTGCACGGCATGCACCTGATCCATCGGCATCTCGTTTCAGATCTGCGATAGACTTCTAAAATTGGTCCGTGATGTTTGCTCTGCTTGTTCCAGCATGTCCCGACCATACATTGTAAAATTCTACCGGTTAAGGTCGGGAGCTGGATACCAGGGCGTCTTATGGAAAATCGAAGAATTAAATTCTCCCGACTCACGTTTGACGATATTCACCGCGTGGAACCTGGTCCCGTCTGTTCAGGCAAAGATTTCCTTCTCGTAGAAGTCCCGACGTGCCGGGGCTTTAACCTTCTCCGGGCCTCGTTCTTATAATGAGCGGCGTTGATTTTCGCGTTTCCCTCTGGTGAATACCTGTGGGGGCTGCCACGCCTGATACGGCTTCTCACCGTGTCACCGATACGGCGCTCTGCAACCTGGGATGCTATAGCCAGGACCGCCGGGGTGAACCCGCGTCGGCCCTCTAAAGCCAGTCGGCTGGACCTGTGCCTGGATCATGAACGAGGTTTCCTGTCAGAAAACACGAACTCTGACCTGCGACGACCTGCGTCGCTGGTTTGGCTCCAGGAAGCCTCTTTATCATTTACCGTAGCCTCCGTTACCTGTGAACTTTGTGTGCTTTGTAACGCGTCTCCAGAGATGCCGCCCCGCCGTGCTGGTGTGAGGCAAAGTCTCGATCTGTTACCTCCAGGTCGCCAGCAGTCTTCCGGATCGAGCGGTTCATTTTCATGCAAACCCGCTCCCTCCTGCACTCCGGTCCCCACCAGAAACGTGGCCGCCGGATCTCTTTTGGTACCATCAAACCCAGATCTCCCAGTTTTCCGACGGATATGGTGGTATCGGCGTCGTTCACCCCGTGGAATTTCAACAACCAGCAAAATGTGGAAGGCAAAGATGCGCCAGATCCGGGAGGTTAATGTTCCCCAGACTGACAGTCAGCAAGTATTTAGCCCCTGAATGAATCGATGGTAAAAGCGAAAACCGGCCGACCCGCCATCGAAAAACAGCGTACCTGACAGCGACTGAAGTTCTGCTCTTCGGATGTCTTCCTGCGAGAGAAGCCTGGCGGACGACGAGACGTACTGGAGCTGCTCAAACCTGGTGAAACAGGGATCGACTATTTAACGTCTCCTCAGGGAGGTGCGGCGGTATCTCCACCAGGTTTGCTGAAGGTCACTAAACGGCTGACAATAAGGAAAGGGATCGCGAGACGCTTTTCTTTTTTATTCGGGACTCAATGCCGTCAACGGGAAGGTGGACAAACTGGAGCAAGTGCCACCGTCGTGGCTTTTGAAGGTTGTCGGTTTTTGCGGATTTTGGGCTCGGCGTACACGGGCGCCGCTAAAGGGAATGGAGCGTTTGGAGATCAAAGTAAATATTTAACATTGCTCCTTTGTGCCTAATTAAAAATTTCTGGAAAATTCAGCCACATATGTACCTTACAAACCGAATGAGGCAACTCTCCGATAGCGACTCAAACCGGTTTCGATCGATTTACTGCAGCTTTTCATAAAGAGGTGTTCAACGCAAATGTTCGTTATTAAAGGTGATACAACTAAATTTGTTGTGCGAATATGACAAAAATCAAAACGATAACTAGGGTAACAGGGCTTGTTACTGATATGATATCAGCTTCATTTGGCACTGCTGTTGAATTATCTCCGCTTCCACGAATCATATGATCACAAATGACTTTGAAAGTTGAAACATGACGGCGCGGATTAGCGTAGCCTGGGCAATGGTAATGAACTGACGACAACGAAAAAGCGAGCTGCAACTGAAGATCATTGAACCTGGAAAATCATATGATATGTTTCCATTCTCATTATTTAAAATTTCAGCGCATTAGGACCATGTTTGAATTTCATTACTTCGCTCAAGGATGACTCAACGACAAACATGGATCAGCACCAATAGATTTTCGTAACCTTTACTAAACTTCTGAACTTTAAACTTTTCTTCATAGCAGACTGGTATGCGCTTCTATGCAGTAAGGATCTAGGTTTTAAATTTGTGCTGGTTTCATTGATTGCATCATTCCTCATTATTCACAAAACAATCTAGTACTCAAACCTGTCATCAAATAGTAAGTAAAAATGGTATAATGGAAGCTGTATTTAAACCATATTGCAGCAAAAAATAATCCGTAAGCAGTTTAAACTATGATAATTCTGAAATGCTGTTCTCTGTTTAAAGCTTTTCTGAGAAATATTTCTAAGTATTTAAACGTCCCATATTTCTCTTTACAGAAACAAACTAGATATAAGGTATGTTTTGTACGAACACATATTATATTCTTAATAAATCCATACAAATAAATTTTGGAAGGACCATCGGGCACTCGATTGAAGAAAAATTGGATGGGAGAAAGGTAGAGAATACCAACAACCTCTTATTGAGTGAATAAGACTTAATCAACGTAATATTATTGACAAAATTTTGGTTCAAATATAAGTTCACCCACAGGCGAAAGACCTTTCAGCTAATCACTGCATCTATATATCCCAACGATAAAGGCTAAAATTATAGATCTGTCTGGAATTTATCTCTGAAAAATTCACCCTACAACATTTCGGCCCTCTCAACAGAAAAATGGCTTCAAGAGAGCCATCATTTCCAGGATGCTTTCAGAATTATCTGCGTGAAGTGTGGGAGCCAGTTAGATTCAGAAGAACTCTCTTCTCACCTAATGGGGCGCCTTTTTCAATCTCGTTGCTGGAAGAAAGCTTGTCGTAATCCGGTCTGATAGTGTTGCTGGCCATGGCGACATTCTAAATACCACTATCAGAGGTTATTG
>JASCZW010005087.1:0-56489 GCA_034211315.2 Aedes japonicus | reverse complement strand
TGCAATTATGTGTTTCGTGGTATTGTTTATTTACTTCCATGAAGGATTATCCAATCATAGTGGTAACAATGAAATTTTGACCAGTTATTTGGAATATAACAAAGTTGATTTGCACCAACAAACTAAAATCGGTACACAAATAGTTCAGTATGTAATCGGAGACCAAACTGTTTGATTACTATACTGTGGCCTTCAAATGGCTATTAATCGTTCATATCAGCAACGAACATCTGAATGAAAAAAATCAATAGCGTTCTATTCCAGTGTTGTAGCTTCCATTTGCCGTCAGCAGAGCCGGAAATCGGTTCGCATGATTAGCTGAGAAACCGATGCTGACATGTGTTTGTAACGCACACTACACATACATACACACAGCGCGTGCTCAGTTCGTCGAGCTGAGTCGAATGGTATATGACACCGGCCCTGTATCCTCGGATAAAAAGTCGAGTTTTCAGCGATCTTAATACCCTTCGTTGATGTAAGAAGGGTAAAAACAAACATCACAACTCACGTGAACATTGCCTATCACATACTCACCAGAGAAAAGAAAAAGCCAAGGAGATGATTTGGATCGGATCTCGAATACGAGTGAAACGTTGTGAGATGGAGGAACAAAAGATCTTCACGATGAGAACTGAAACGTTTCCTCACTCTGCGCTTTCATGAACTTTAGATTGAAGTTGTTCGCCGAACTTCGAGTACGAAGTTCTATGATATATCATTGCTCCGAGTAAAGAGTTAACGTGTTTTTGAAAATGATTTTTCCAACACTGATCACCACTCGCGTCTTCTTTTTCCGTTGGATTTTCTATATGGATTAGTATGCATGAAGGCGTTAGTGTTCTCACTCAGCATAGATGCGATCATTGGTTAGTTGCCTGCCAAGGTGGGGACCGATCTATAACAATACTTTAAACCTTATTGCTAAAGACATGAAGCACGTGAACGGTTGCAACAAGAATAAATGATCAGGCACCGGACAAACGCAAGTGATGCTGTCAGCACGTAGGCATTTCAGAAGCACAATTTCGAGTAAGGAGCAACTCGACCGCGTGTTCCTACAATACCGCAAGCCCACCGGTGCTTTCAACTAGCTTTTAAAAAGGAGAAAATGAAAGTGGGAGAAGAAACAGGACTGTCTCGGGATTGCACGTATATGCAGTTATTAGTGAGAAAACTTCGTTAACACGAATGCACCCTTCTGGTGCAAAGTGTCAGTAAAAAAGCTACTAACTTTCCAAAAGGGCTATGTTAAAATTCAGTAATGGTTGAAAATAATTGGTTGAGGAATGATGTAAAATGGGTTCGCTGAAATTCCAGAGAATATAATTCCTTGGCATTGAATTATCTAGGCAGGAAGGTTGATAGAGGCTGGCGGAGTGTATGTACTGATTAGTTAATTATCATTAGTTTCCGCGTTGAGACTAAAACCAACAAATACAAAATGGTTGTATCAGAAAACTTCAGTGATAGTGAACTTGATCCTATAGGACCTAAGCCAGGATCAGATCTTGTAAGCGTCCGTTCCAGTTAGGAAGAGTATTAACTTGATTGAATCCATAGAAGTTTAATCCAACCGAAAAAGTACCACAAACTACTGGCATGGTGATGGACCCATCACTGGTAGGGTAGGCAACGGCCAAGTTGATGATACGTGGAGAGAATAACAAATAAAATTTAAGTTCAGCTTCAGACATCTAATTTATTGTGATATGCAGTGAATCCTAATTTTATATTCGCTCAAGCAGATCCTAAACATTGGGAAATTTATTGTTTCGATTGTTCGTACTGATGATCATTCCGTCTCTGAATGATAATAAAACTGTAAAATATCTGCTAGGGAATAAAGAAAATGCCGTGTTGTTCTCCTCTTTAGCTCAGAAGATGATAAGCAGCCTGAGTCTCATAATGCGCTCGAAACCATGCAAGCAATTACTCGCTTACCGGTACTGCGGTTCTGCCGCGCCGTCGCTTCGAGTTGACGCGTCTTCGGCGACGATCCGTTGCGTGGTACTTTCTTGTGCTCATGCTAATATCCGTACCACTCACGCGAGATCCATCACCCTGAACAGACCACTGGCTGTGCTGGGCTTCAGCTGGTGACCAGACGCTGCGAGACAAGATCCCCCAGTTTCACCTGGCAGATGAGCCAGCATCCTGAAAGAAAAGTGCCAGGCGATAAATTCAGTCACCGTTGGCCGGAGCCCAGTCATTGATCGTCCACCTGGAGCATGAGTTGCATACCTGCAATTCACTGTCGCTGCTCAGGTGCTGCTCGGTAATGCTGATCTGATTCGAGGTGCTTCAGAAGCGACAGGAGGTCCTTTGGAAGAGAACGTCCCGTTCTGGCAATGGGCGGTGACGCGGCGGCGACGGCGGGGCTCTTCTTCCATCTTCGTCCATTCACACCAATTCTCCACGTGAATCGGATGAACTATTGAGCGAGACCGAGCGAGTCCAGCTCTTCGGACATGGGAGCCGTACGAGTCAGTCTTTTCATCTCATTTCCGGCCGAGAATCATCTGAGCTCAGCTGACATCCGAGGAGTTCTTCCTGCTACTGCCTAATGCCTCTGCTACGGATTCCTTTGATGCACCGACCGATCTTCACTTTCAGTTTGCTTACTTTTTAACAACATTTCCAGCGCCGAAGACACTGCAGAAGGCTGCTGGTTCGCAACATTACTGATCAGTGGCGATGGCAATTCTGGCGATCCGGGAACGGCTGCCAGCGGTCGAAACGGATATCCTGTTTCCCCAGCTGGATATACCCAGCCGATCAGCATCACACGGCGAGGGTTATCGGTCCAAGCTTCCTTTTCCCCCATGGCACGCTGGTCCATGGGGGAATTGGCTGTAGACCGTCCAGCTCGAAAAGATGACCACGCTGGTAGGACGGCACCTACGAAATGAAGCAAGCTACTGGTAGAATCTGATAAATGAAATAATCCTACTTATTTTGATCTTTGAAGCACCAGTTGGATGAATTGCCTCCATGCTAACCCTGGAATTACGAACCATTCATGCTGACGGCCCGCGGCCGTGCGCAGCCAGAGTATGACTTCGCCACCAGTTTGGATGGTCTGCGACCGCCCAGCCTTTATTTTCCCGGACACATTCTGCAATCGTACGCGCTTTCAGCCGACTCAACGTCGTCCCCAGATCCAGCATCGAACGTATGGCAGAACCGAAAGGAGTGCATAAGGTAATAGCTAAGTTCGGAACCACCTGCTGAGCAGATAAATATGTCTTGTGCAACCACTGCTTCTCCATCTTTCACGTAGATTTCGGTAGATTTCTACAGGTGTTCCACGTGCCAGTATGGCGTTCCTCAGTCCAGCGAAAGAGAAAAATAACCATACACTGTCAGACTGCTGATGTGTTTTCTGCAGCAGATGTGATTTCCCTCCCAACGCCTGGACACCCTTGACGCCAAAGTCCTCTAGGGAGAAGGTGGGCAGGCCAGGATCCGATTCTAATTCTAACTCAGAGCCATCCGTTATTGGTTTGAAATTACGACCACCGGCATTTTCGTGACTTTCTGCACCCGGTTTCCAGCACAAAACAATAAGGTTTGGCAAAGTCCGGGTACCGAAATTCAGCTGCAATTGCGTGTTGTTTACAACGATGGCGGGATGCCAGACGAGCGTTCGAATGAACACCATGTCTCAATTCGAGGTGAAAGTAGAATCTGGTACCGGTCTCGGCAACGCAACACATCGGCACACCGCTCACACCATTGAACGAAGTGGAAGGTCAGCCGTATACTGTAGGAGTTCTAAAATAGCCGACTCCGACCAACATGAAACTCAATCTTCACTGGCTTCAATAAACGTTTTCAGCGGGGATCTAGGCAACCTCATCCATTTGCTAGCGTTTGGCAAGTATGCAACATATCGCAGGCCTTATTTAAATACCTGGCCCATCTGACGCTTGTTACTACAGCTACTGAGCGCCAGCGATTGATGGCGCAGACAATGAACGTTTGTGACAGTTTTGGCTGTAAAGAGGTTTTAGCTGCGAGACGGTGACAGCGCCTTAGGTTCCTGGTTTTCAGACGAAACAACGGTCACACTGAACCCAAATGTCCCCTCCTTTTAATAAAATGAGATCCTCCGTCGGACAGATATCGAAGCAGCCGAGTTGCGGTACCTGAATGATAGATGCGAAGCGGAGGACGTTTTTCTAGAAACCGGGTAGATTGTCCTACTACCGTTGACCAACCGACAATAGTAGACAAGGCAGTTAGAATTGACCTCACGTTTGAACTCAGAATACACGCTGTATGAAAATTCGTCATCCCAACCGGAATGAGCCCTATGTGTTCAGAGTCATTTGAAATGAGGGATGACTAAATATTCCATTTTTACATCATTCGATAGGAACCTATCAATCGCTATGAGGTTGGATACTCATCACGAAAGGATCAAAGCCGCTCGTTATCCTACCGGGTAACGGGGAAAATATTTCCGAACTGCTTCAGTTTTGAGCTCCCGTTGCAAACGTCACTCACTGACAAAGTGTAATGAGAAAATAATAAATTAACGAAACTTGAATTGTTCCAAAATTGTTTGTAAATCGCCACTAGCCCTGCATAGTTTTGAAACCGTACGTCACATTGTGATCTGGTTGCAGTTATCATACGAAACACATGGATGATCGTCGCTGCAGATCCTATTGCGTCATGTCATCCGATTTCCAAAGATGCTTTTTCACGATAAAGGGCGCGATCGAATGGCACTACTCGGGCTTGATCTTGGGACGATGTTTGCTGGGACAGCATGTAGATGTCGGTAATATAGGATCGTGAACAGAAATAATTGTATATTCTGTTTTCAGTCATGTCTATGGTTTGCTAGGTAATCTCTGCGTCTAACACATATTGTTAAAATGCATGCCCATATTTTTCATTGAAAGGTTTTATATTGTCCGCATCTCGATCTAGATTATTAACCAACTTGGCAGCTCATCACGTGAGGCTCTGTGATTCAGACAGCAATTTACTGCCAGACCAGCTTTTGCCAAGAAAGTAATGATAGTTCCGTTAGCTCACGGCAGGCGGTAGAGAATTGAATAGAGTAGTAGTTTGAGGCTGAGTGCGGAGTACTGTGAGGTAGTATTTCAAGCAGGAACTCAGACTTTGGAACGAAGCATCCCACCCAGCATTACTAGCCAGGTGAGTGCATTCGATCATGCGCCAGACCCACCACCCGCATGCGGATGCTTGGCAAAAGTTTGCTGTCTTCGTTTGAACAGTACTACCTACAATGCCCCTCAGCTCACCAGCAAGCTACTGCTACTGCAATTTTCACAGCTCGTGCGCGCTAACGGAGCTATCATCACTCTCTTAACAACTTTGTTTTAGCAAAAATTGTTGTCTACCGTCTAGATTTCATGGTGATGAGAAATTATTTTTTTCTTCGGTTTTGTTTAGCAGCTTGACTTGACATAGTGATATCGCTTTTATTTGCAATTAGCCATTTCTATACATTTGTAGAGACCATGATTGTTTGTGTGTAGAAACTAGTCAGTTATGAAATAAAGATGAGATAAGAAGTTCAGCACATTAGCCAAAATGGTGGATCTGTTTTGTTTTTGTACATGGTCGTACATGGAAATAACCACACTTAATGAAATAAAATTTCGATATTCATTGCATTGTGATTATTTGCCACAAGAAATCATTATGAATTTCATTAATTAGCCTTATAAAAATGTATTGTTTCAACATAAAATGAAAATATGGAGCAACCTGAATTCGAACCTTGAACGTTGAGGCTATGAGTCCAGTGACTTGACCACTAGTATACATCAACAACAAGTAAACAGAAAAGTTTAAAAGCGCACAAAACAACGTCGTGTAAACCAAAATTCATTCATAAGTCAGGCTTATGAAATTTTAATTCATCGTTCATAAGTTGAACCTTATAAAATAGATGATGTTTGTCAGAAACAGATGATTTCTCATCTCCATGCAATGCGCAGGAGTGGACGTTAAATTATTGCTATAACGAATAGACATGAAGAGAAAGTGTATTGATAGTTCCGTATAGGCAACGGCAGGCTTTGAAATTGAAAGATATAAGTTTGAAAACGAGCGGAGGGCATTGAACGGTAGTTTATTTTAGTATGCACCGCCTATTTCACACATTTGTTCTTCTCGTCATACTATTACTTATAGATCTCCGGAGAGAACGACGATGAGTGGTGCAAATACTGATCCTCACCAGTATGATTTAATGGATTCCCCCTGTAGAAAGCCCATAATGATCCATCCATCTGATTTGAGTCGATGTTTTGGATATGTCAACTTTGTCGATGCCAGTAACATTCCACCAAATTTGAGCGACTCCACTAATGACGATAAGTGAGCTCAAAACGACTCAAAACAGAGTTGAAACGGCTGGCCGTGTGGAGAATTATAATTTCGGAAAATTCCCGTTGAAAACGACTTTCAACAAATGGTAAAAGACCAAACAACAATATGCTGATAGGCGGTTAAATTAGGTTACTCATAAAAATCGCATTAATCCACCGATGGTGAGACTGAACCCTTCTTACACTTCACCAGAATTACGAACTCAAATGTGGCCAGTATGGTACTGGATACATATATTCATCAGAAAAGGAAGATCCAGGAATATTGAAAACATAACATATCGAATATTCTTGGATCTTCCTGGAATTTGAGAATTCTGAAAACATTGTTCATCGATGTGATTAAAATATTGCCATTAATAATGCTTAGCGACCTGTTTATGTTAGAAAAATGGGGAAATTACATAAATATTAGAAATTTCATATAATCAGTCCATAGATTGAATTATTAGACAATCCTGAGCGTCAATTTTGATTATCGATATGGATTCAAGATGCTTAATAAGTACATGTTCGTTGAAAATAGTAAATGGAGACTTTGTGTAATTTTCGAATATACTCGTTGCAGTTCAAAACCAGACCACTCGAGCCAATCGATTCTGCTCTAATTCTATAGAGTCGCATAGTGTGGCTAGTCCGCTGTATGTGCTATACAACGCACCAGATGCGACACAATAGAATGCAAGCGGCATCGATTGGTGTGATTGGTCTTGTTTGGTTTTGCACTGCAACGAGTATATTTTCATCTCACAATTATGTGCTCTCAGGTATTGTTTTGGTCATATCTTCATGAAGGATTATCCAATCATAATGAAATTTTGACCAGTTATTTGGAGATTTCATAGCTTTGATTTGGCACCAAATTAAAATCGGTAAACAAATAGCTCAGTATGTAATCGGAGACTAAACTGTTTGATTACTATTATAATAGACCGTCCAGTACTGTTTCGTTCATATCTTCGTAACGAAATGTCCGAATGAAAAATCAACAGCGTTCTATGGAAATGTTGTAGCTTTCATTAGCCGTCAACAGAACTGAAATCGGTTCACAGATGGCTGAGAAACCGATGTGACATTATTTGTAACACACACACACACACACACACACACACACACACACACACACACACACGCGCGCGCGCACGTAGTCGAGTTTTCAAGCGATCCTAATACCCTTCTATTAATGTAAGAAGGGTAAAAATGGCAATTTTCACGAACAACATTTTTGCTGTACTCTATGCCAAAAAGTTGGTATATATTATATATAATCCAGACCGACTGCAAACAATTAAAAACCATTCAATGATAATATGGCAAACGTTAACAATATGTGATAATGTAGAGGTTGTATGGCGAAAATGAGATTAAACAATTTCATAACAATAACATAAAATGTGACAATATATCTTAATTGTTTTTCGTTATGCGGGAAAGCTTCAAACAAATTTACGTTTGAATCTTTGTTTACCTCTTCGGCTACAACACCAGATGCGTCGTTTTGAATAATTAGTCGAGAAATGTTTCCAGAGCTGAAGTATAATGAACACACTGGGCCAAGACACAAAACGTCAACCCGAGTGTTGACGGTGTGACAGTCACATATGCAAAAGGCAAGTCGAAATATATTTTTTTGTGCACTCGCAGAAGGAATTTGTTTGAAATTATTACTTTTTATTCAATTATTCAGTGACGAAACCATCAATTGCCAGGATCGAAGCTCAGCAGGTATAAAGGACTGAAGATTTAGTGGTTTTCGACCATAGCAACAACCAACAGCGATGGTATTCCTTAGGCCAATGTTGAACTCAGCCAAACGTATTCCGCTGATCAAATTCCGTAAAGGAGGACCACACTTGGAAAGCAGCGGCGCTGGACATCCGGCACAAGCAGCTGCCGCAGGATCCAGTGTAGCACAATCGGTAGGCTAAAATATTTAATTAACTTTACGTTTTTCCTGTGTTGCTTAATCAGCGGTCTTGGTTTCGCACCATTCCACCCGATAAAGAGAGATTACGTAATTGTTTATGAATGATGACCACATTAGTAACAAACAATTGCCTAATAGAAAGTTTCGTTCTTGGACTTTGCAGAGATCAGCCTCATCTGGACAAGCAATCGAAGAATGGCAACTACCGGCCAGATATCGTAGAAAGCCAATCGACGATGTCGAGATTGAATGGATTAACCGTGGAGGACCACCGTCGTAATGTGCTTCCCCTGAACCGCTTGATCCTAGTCACTTAAGCTATACACTCATACAAAACAACCACTGAATCATCTTAGCCATCGTTAATAACTCATCTCTCGTACGTCTATGTAGTTATCGCATTGTAACGTTGACCTTTTCGAAAAATAGAGCTGCTGATCCGTTCAAGCTGAGTCTATCACACAAGTAGACACCAAACCGAAATCTCCTGCAAAATCCCAAATAAATACTGTGAAGGGAAAGGAGGAACCTATCAATATCAACAAAGGTGCTAAATGGACGAACACATGAAAATTCAATCGGCAGTTATCAATACTCTTTCGACCGAAACAACAGCTGAACTGTGATTGATTTCGTCCGGAAAGATCGTGTCTTGTGTGTTTAAATCATGTGTTTTTGCTAAGTGCGGAAAGAAACAATGTTGATTGAAATTGATAACTTTTAAAATTGTATTTATTAAATATGATTCAAATAAAGCTTACAAAACGAAGAAAAGCGAAAGGTGATGATGTCATTTGCAACCAACCAAACTGAAGAAAAAAATTTTAGATCATTTAAAAAAATAGAATTTAGACTGTTATTTAATTTTATCATTGGACTAAAATCTAATTACAATTGAAGATATTTGGATGTCATAATGTAAGGCAAACTCTATACAAAGCTGTTGCTCTGAGGTAGTCTTTATCTCATATAACAGTGTCTTCGATTGGAGGATTTGCTGATAGTTTGCAAGAGTTCCAAATACTCAGAAGAACGGCTGACGAACTCGACTATAGATGCACTTTGGAGATACGGTGTAGTTTTTCCGTTTAGTCCGTCACTACATGAAACGAACTGCCCTCTCCAGTTTGTTAATAGTATTATTAACAAGTATACTTCACTTTTTCAACACACTTTTAAGAGCGTTAGTAGAACTCTTGGAAAACTTCGAAAATTATAACATACATTTCACTTGTTCGCATTTCAAAAAGACAATATGCAAAGATGAAACAATTTTTCAAACTAATACTAAGTAGTAAATACCGACAGAATCCCTTCAAATTCCACTAAAAAACATGATCTTTTTACGGACAGGCATAGTTCGTCTGCGACGTCTTCTTCAGTGTCGTGCATGTCTTGCCTGTTTAATAAGTTTGCCCAAAGGTAACTTTGGAATCTCCGTTATAAAGTGCAACTGACCTAGGTAGATTTCGCGTTCGGGTCTTGGTGGCGTTTATATTAATTCTTCACGTTGACGGCAATTTAATGCATGTTGAAGCTTGGCCACCACTGTTTCTGGATCTTTGTCAGAAGCGAAAAATGCACACACAAATTTGTCCATCCACCAGGAGAGACAATATTCAAGATAAGACTCACAATCGATGCTTGGAGATTGGGGACAGAAGGGTGTACTAGACAGGGGGATTCATTCATTTTTGTACTTACAGGGTGCGGCAGAAAATAATGCGAAAATGTTCAAACTTGAGTATTTGGTTAATTCGTGTAGATATTATTTCTACCATATTTTGAAGACAATATCTCATATTCTACCCGAATAGAAATGGTGATGTTAAAAATATTAGCAGACATCTTCCAAACATTAAATTTGAATGTGGGTTGTCGTATTCTAAATGTATTCAGAGTTCGAAGTAACGCTCTAGTACATATAAATACAACATATTTAAACTTCACATTAAAAACAAACGTATTGATGATGTTAAATTTAACATCACAACACGTCTTATAAAACTAGAATCTAAAATTACATGACAATCAAACGTTATTTATGTGTGAAATGTTGTGTACCTAAGACATCTAAACACATCTGATGACATTATAATTGGCCGTAACGTTAGAAATAAATTTCGTTCTACTGTAAAAGAGTGCAGGTCTACAGCATTAGAAAACTTCTTACAACATAAGAATGAAACGTTACAATAGAATCAACGGTCTTTGTGAAGTAAAATCAACAATCAATATGTAACTAGCGATTTGAAATTGGTTCACTGTTGTAGAACCCCTTGGTCCGAATTACACCTTGAAGCCAGCACCTTGTTATACATATTTGCGCCTTTGTTTTGATTTGCTGTGTTATTTTGACAGAGCATTTGAGAGTGTGTTCATGTGAGTTCATTATAAGGGGTGCATTATTGAGCTTGGGACCGAGCTTGGGACGATGTTCTAGTACTGACTGAGCCAAGAAAAAAATCGTTTTTGTATGGGACTTACTGGTCTTAGAGTTAGTCTATGGTAAAATGTTGTATTCATAATAAGCCAGAATACATCTTGTGTGATAGCAATCACACGTTGCGTTGAAATCCATGTTCTTATAGATGTAAAATTTTGTAGTCATAAAATATCGGTAAATATCAGATGAGATTAGAATTTAGTGTGAATTGTATATGTTTTGGCGATATTGGTGCATATTTACTTTATGTACTATTTTGGATTGTACTATTTTTGATGTCTTGAAAATTGTGCTATAGTATTGTGTTGCCTTAAAAGATTAGTATCGCAAGTAGAATGACAACCCGCATAACGAAAAACAATTTGCTATATAGTCAAAACTTTATTTCGAATGTAAGATATATTATCACATTTTATGTTACTGTTATCGAATAATTTAATCTAATTTTCACCATACAACCTCTACATTAACACATATTGTTAATGTTTGCCATATTGTCATTGAAAGGTTTTATATTGTCTGCACTCGGTGTAGATTATATGCCAACTGTTTGGCATAGAGTACAGCAAAAAAATTGTTCGTGAAAATTGCCATATTTTTATGGTAACCTAACTTAACCGCCTATTCAGCATATAGTAAATTGGCCTTTTACCATCTGACATATTGCTAAAACTATAAAAGAGATTGTTAGTTTATCGTTGTCAACTATAAGGTAAATGTCGTTACAATAACGGAAGCGGTCGTCAATAATAAGGAAATAGTCCAGGAATGGTTTGTGATTATGCGGGAATTCTTCATCAACGTGCATTTCCTAACTATTTGTATAATTGGACCATTGGGTCCTTTGATCAAACTTTTCAAATAAACATAATAATCTTCGAAGCAAAACATTGATACGGTCCACGAAGGTCCAAAATCCGCAACCTGATTTACCAAATGAAGGATTAAATGTATATTAATTGTCATGAACTGAACCCCATAAAGCCTTTCAAAGTCAACAACGAATTTAACTAAGTCTTGGTTAATATCATTAAGGTCAAGTATTGTTTTGTCATTTGAGAGAATTTTACTAATAGACGCACGAAAGAGCTTAAAATGTCCCGCATAACTTTTTGCTATATGGTCAAAACTATATTTTGAATGTAAGATATATTATCACATTTTAAGTTTTTGTTATCGAATAGTTTAATCTCATTTTCACCTTACAACCTCTACATTACCACATATTGTTAATATTTGCCATATTGTCATTGAAAGGTTTTTTATTGTCTGCACTCGGTCTGGATTATATACCAACGTTTTGGCATAGAGTACAGCAAAAATTTTGTTCGTGAAAATTGCCATTTTTTTAAGGTAACCTAACTTAACCGCCTATTCAGCATATTGTTATTTGGGCTTTTACCATCTGACATATTGTTAAAACTATATAGGAGAGTGTTAGTTTATAGTTGTCAACTATAAGGATAAATGTCGTAACAATAACGGAAACAGTCGTCAACAATAAGGGAAATGTTCCAGGAATGGTTTGTGATTATGCGGGGTGTAATGTACTTATCGGGTAGCACACCGTTAAGATATACTAAACTATAATATAGCAGCCAATCTTGCAATTCGTTCGCTTTTAACTTGGTTGCGTCAAAGACATTCCATGGAGCGCGAGAAACTTCGTTAAACCCACAAATCTTGTCATACCTAGCTTTCAAAACAGCTTTACGGTGAATAGTACCAAGATACCATTTTTTTTTGTGGTATTTTGAATCAGTCCATAACGTCAACAATATTTTAGTGACGCCTAGTAAACAGTTATGCAAATAATCGATAGGTATCTGCCTAACAACGTCGAAATCGTTGAGCGCAATGAGTGGTGATAGTCCTTTGATGCCTAAAAAGAGATGATTAAAATTTGTGACACAGCATGAGTTGACAAAATACACTTTTGATTAGCAGGTTTACGTTTAAAGATGAAAATATTAATGAGATAACGTTTTAGGCACAACATGGATAAACAAATTTCGACATGAATAAATACCTTTAACTTGTGTACCCGTATTATGAGCTTCCATCATAGCCGTAATTTGACCGGAGTGGATGCGATCTTCGAACATTTTGGAGTTTTTATGTGAGTATCTAATTTGGTTGTTCAATATCTTTGTTCCGGGATGATAGCAGTAACTACATCCAAACCTTCCATTAAATTGAATAGAGTTCATAATTTTACTTTTTCCAGGTACGTCAGCAATTACTGCTGCAACTCTAAATTTATAAGTAGTTCCATCAATTAGCAGCCTATCAGAATATAAGAGTGCCATTTCCTGAGTAAAGGCTTTGAGAAAAACGGCCATTGGAGGACTTCCTTTAGATAGCCATATTCCCGATAAAATCATGTTTTTGCGAGCGAACCGGTTTTCTATCGGCAGGTCATTTATTACAGATACAACAGGCCACATACTTTTCTTCACATTTGAATTTGCCGTTGAAACTCCATCTACCGAAAAGCTTATACACGCAAAAAAATACGCAGTTATACCAATTCAAAATAGGAATCAATTCAACTAAAATTTTGGTTTAAATATGGACCAATAAAACTGATGAACTAATTCAACAAAAACTTTGAGTTGAAATAAAACTTCATGTTTTATAGAATTTAACATCGTGTTTTATTGCTCAAAACAAAATGTTTTGTTAAACCAACTAAACGCATTTGTTGAAATAATAAACAATGATGAAGTAATTCAAGAAAACCTTTGAGTTGAAATAAAACTTCTCGTTTTATAGAATTGAACATCGTGTTTTATTGTTCAAAACTAAATGTTTTGTTAAATCAACTAAACGCATTTGTTGAAATAATAAACATCGAAGAACTAATACAATAAAACCATTTGATTGAAATAAAACTTCATGCTTTATAAAAATGAGAATCGTGTTTTATTGTTTTTAAATAATTACCGCACCATATTCCGCCTGCCGAACGGCGTGTTGGAAAGCATGAATCGGACTTTGCAGCAGATGACATCGTGCATGTGGTTGGATGCAGGACTCGGGAAGAACTATTGCGGAGAGGCAGTCATAATGGCAGCTTATTTTCTAAATCGTCTTCCAAGTTGTCCTTTTATCCAGTTATCTGCAAAGAGAATAATTCGTTGATAATCTGTTTTACAAATTAACATGTTCATACATACACTAGAAAAACCAAGGCAGAGGCAGCAATATGGCAGCCATGAAATGTGCGCTCATACATAATTTGATTTTATTAAAATAATAAATTAACCATTTTAGTTTAAAACGACGTTTAAAATAAGTATGATGTTTATAAATCAAATATTATTTAAACGAATACCATATAGCGGTGATTACTTTAAGTAATTTGATTGGTTTGATTTCAATTAAATTTTAAATTGATTTGAAACTTTTTCATGAATTGAAACCAATAGAAACCTTGTATTGAAGCGCAACAAATCACTTTGTTGATTCAAAACAGAGTAATTTCTTAGCGTGAAAAAATAATTTGGTTTTAACAATAAATTAAACATTTGAGTTAAACAATAAATGTGGTTGTTATAAAGCAAACATTATTTAAATTTGTATCACACAGCAGTGATTACTTTAAAAAAATATATTGGTTTGATTTGAATGGAATTATTAATTGATTTGGAACTTTTTATGAATTGAAACAAACAGAAAGCTTGCATTGAATACCAACCAAATATTTTGTTGATTCAAAGCAGAGTGATTTGTTAGGGTGACAAAATACTTTGTTCAAGCAATAAATTAATCATTTGAGTTTAAAAATAAATGTGATTGTCTTGAATCAAACAGCGGTGATTACTTTAAATAATTTTATTGGTTTAATTTGAATAAAATTTTGAATTGATTTGAAACTTTTTTAAGAATTGAAACAAATACAAACTTTGTTTTGAATACCAACAAAATATTTTGTTGATTCAAAGCAGAATGATTTCTTTGCGTGTACTTAACATATTTTCATCATCTGTTTTTAAAATTCTTCCAGCATGAATATCACAAAGAAATTCAGTAGTCTTATGCTTAGTTTTGATTGCATTTATTTTGTCAAGATGCTTTTGCACCACAGTTATAAGCTGACTTCTCAGTGGTAGTGTAACGAAATATATTCTTTGATTACTATCGCAGCATGGTCAAATGGGCATTTTTTCTGGATCTGTGTAATAATATTCACAGTTTGAGCAACAAAAATGCTTAACACAGTCATTAAACCCAAATGTATTGGAAAATCCATAATATGTTTCAGGAAGGCTTTCAATACCAATTATAATATTGAGCATCTTGAGCAAATCAGTTACTGCTTCAATGGAAATATTATGCCTTATGAAAAAGCATAAAACCATATACATAATATCAATAAACTTGATCGATTTGGTAACGGTTCGTTTAATTTTGGAAGATCATCCTGAAAAAGAAAGAGAATTTTATAACCTTGCTGGTATGAAATTACAAATGGCGATATATTAAGTAGCTCTTGTTGCTGTGGGTGCGATTTATAAACACAAATCATGTTTTCACATACTTAAAATTGATATCAGCAACAGATAAAAAAATAATAGATCCTAGTACATAACCTATTTCACTTTATAACTTTGGGTGCATCTTAAAACAAAACTTGCAAAGTTTTCCTACATTGTCTTTTCCATACGAGCTATTATTTATAGTAATGCATATTCAAATACGAAAGCTAGTGGTTTATAGCAAACTATCTATTCTCAAGTTTGTCAATGAAAAGCCGGCTACAGAATAAAAATTCTTCGCGAGAATGACCTACTCGATATCCCGGTCCTGACTAAGTAGCAAAGATAACGGATAACTTGCGGATAACAAAAAACATAATATTATTATTAGCTTACATCATCGATGTCCATTGGAATTTGTGGTGATGTCAATCAATCAACCACGGTCATTTCGAAGAGGAAGAGTTCACCTATCCGATAGATTTGGAGACTAACATGGGTAGCCTTTGTGCCACGAGAAATTTATGGAAGAAGCCATTGTTTACACCAAATTTTTGAACCCAGCTACACTTACTATAGTTAAAATTTAGAAATACATTATGCAAGTAGCAACTATATATGTATTGCAAACTTAAACTATGTATTTTTTTAATTTTATAAAGGTAAAAATAAAACAAGGCTAGATCATCAAAGCAAACAAATCATTATTATTCTAAAAACATTGACAGATTTTCTCCATCAACTTACTCCTTGCGTAAGGATCTATAATCCTGTAAAAATATGCTTTACATATGTTTTTATGAAAAATATCTTTAAAAAAGGAAAAGTGATGAAAATTGTATTTTAAATAAATTCATCTATAATCGTATATTCAAAATGAAATATTAGTTTTATGTTAATCACACTGGTTATCTGAATATGTAACTGGTACTATATTGTGTAAGGTGACATCGATTCATTACGTAACACAGTAATGGGGAAGGGGGGTTTGGGAAAATGTTACCATACAAAAAACGTTACGAAAGCGAGGGGGGGGGGACTGGTCGAAAATTCTCAATTTTAGCGTTACATAATAAATGGATTTCGCCTAAGAAAAGCCAGATCTCGCCATAGTTGAATGAATTCAGGTTTTTTTTATGAATGGTTTTTGGAATACTAATGATGAATAATGTATGATATTTGCTGAGATTGAGTACCAGTAACTTGAATCAAATGTGTTTTGCTTACTTCAGTCGTTGCATTCAATTCAGAACAATTTAATTCGCTATTGTCAGAGCTGTTCAAATCTTTATCATGAGCGTGTCCCGAAAATATGTTTTCAACATTATTTGCATCGCTCATATGTTGTTGTAAACCTCGTTGTAAACGCTAGAAAAAACATGAATAAAGGAAAAAAAATAACTCCAAGTATTACAGACTATGCTATGCTACAGCTAGCATCACACTCTTTGTACAATATTCAAATATTTGTCACAGGTTGAAAGCCATCTTTCAAACACTATTTTATGTGCACATTGCACAAACAGTATGAAACTAGATTATGTTAACAAGAATTCTTATTATTATGAGTGTCGAATGATAATTTAAATATCATGACATTAAGTTATGCAATAAAAGGATAAATTTAAGCTTGAAATCAAGATTTCAAGTTCAAGTGCAGAGAGGCATAGAGCAGTTTTCTGAAATATTTTTAGTGGGGGCAGATCAAGGTAGAGTGGAAATAAAATCAAAAATACTCACCCTACGTATTAATTTTCTTAGAAGTACAACGTTATTAGGATATGGAATCCGAAATCGTTTCATGTTGCCTGATATGTATCACCTACAAATAAGTATTAAATGGTATTAACTAAACAAATCTCAGCCTAGGCACGGGAGAATTCTGTTTGATACTTCGACACAACATTTTCATTAGGGCCTAACTGACAAACGTAATCAATGGCTTTTTCCGCGAATTTCTCGGTATTGAAAACTCGCCTAATCAACCCACCCCATTTCGAAGAGGAAGAGTTTATCCATCCGATAGAATAGGAACATTACATGGGTATCCTTTGTCCCACGAGAAATTTACGGAAGAAGCCATTGTTTACGTTTGTCAGTTAGGCTCTAATGAAAATTTTGTGTCGATACAAGTTCTTCCAGTAATGAAAGGTTAGTTACAGTAATGAAAGGTTAGTTAGCCTGTTAGTTACAAAAACTTTTGCAAAGGAAGTTAACAAGGAAAGTTTGATTAGGGAAGCTATAGTTAATCAATTGCAAATATAGAAAGGGTAAGAGACAATGAAGTGATTGTGAATGCTTGTAATACGGCTGATAATTTTGCGGGAGTGCAACATAGCTTCCAGTATGACAATGCGTTTTGGTCTTGCTATGCGGAAGATCGTGCATACGTGGATCAAAGAGGCGTCTATGCTGGTCTTATGAAACCGTTGATAGATAAAGCATTTGAAGGATACAATGCCTATCTGTTTGCTTATGGACAACCTGGTTCCGGAAAAAGTTACAGCATGATGGGAATCGATTCCGATGATTAGATTAATTCGGAAGGTTTATTCCACCGTTTCTGTCAAGAATTGTTTAATCGAATTGAATCTCTCAAAGGCAAGGTGCGCATTGAAGCCGAAGTTAGTTAAATGTCTAATTTATAATGAAAAAATCCACGACTTGTTGGCTGTTTCTCCAACGGATGTAGTTTTAACTGCTGACAAAGAAACCACCACTAAAGCTCCGTGAGCATCCTATTTGGGGTCCATATGTGGTTGATTTGAGCATACATCCTGTGGATTCGGAACTCCATGGTGACTTGGTTGCTAAGGGTGAGTACAACTTTTTTGTACCTTCAAAAATTATTAAGTAATCATGTAGGGATTCTTTCACAAAGAAAACGTTATCAATAATGGTAGGATTTATGTGCTTTATTGTTATCAGTAGTAGTGCATTGCTCAAAGGGCGCACTCTACGCTAAAAATACCACTTGTAAATTTACCTACTGAAAGCGCCCAAAGAGTGCGCTTATGTCGTTTGCACTTACATGTCAGTGCGCACTTGCTACAACACGGCTTACGTCGTGTTATATGAATGTATGTACACGTTTACTTCTACCGGGAAATTAGTAAAAGTAAATCTCAAAATCAAATTCCAACTGCTCTTCATCGCAACTTGATCTAAAGTTATTGAGGAGATGAATAGCTTACTGATATATCACGTGTTCTTCACAGCTAATATCATGATTACTCCTAACCGCAGGTTTTATGTTTTGATGATGGTCCCGCCACTTACCCCTACAAAGGTTTGAGCTAGATGATTTATCTATTAGATAATTTATTTAAAACAATTCAACCAGTTATGCAAAACAAAAAACGAACTGATTTCATCTACAGATATAAACTTCTTCCAAAACTGTTCATTTGCTTTACAGCGATATAATTGTGAAAAGCTATTGATGTCAACCACAAATGTTCGCAAGTAATACCAGCGATCAGAAAATCCTATTGAGAAATCCACGTTAAGCTAAAGTGAGGTTAAACATCGTAGTATCTAAAACTGAAGTCGATAATAACTTTCTAGCTATGTTTCAAACTGTATGGAATTGGCCAGAATCGTCATTATCGTTGATTTTCTTATCTTTTTATCATCAATTACTTTGCTTAGACAGTTCAAAAACCAATTTCGAAAGAGCGCCATCTACGACGTTTAACCTCACTTTTGCGGTGCCTGGATTCTTCCATTACAATTCCAATCACAGAATCCTGTATAAGGACATTATCAAAAGACAAGCCAATATCCGATCCTGCCCGCTACAGAGTCGATGAGGTTCCAACACTAACATCATTAGTCATGTGCGGTTACAGCACTTCGTAACTGATATAATAGAGTCGTTCTCACACTTCAACAACTACCAAACACCCGGTGGTTTGAAATATGCATTCATCGTTCAGCAAAACTGAGTATTATTACATAAAAAATATAAGGGACACAAAACGAGTACTATACATCAAACGCTTCATTGCAGAGATAACAAATTCGATATAGGGTAGGGGCTTCTAATTGCACTTTGGCGAAATGAATTTCTGTGAAAATGTTGTGTGTCGATTGATCACGTTTCCCTCGTCGCCTGCTTTGTAAAATAAAGGTGTTTATTTGATTTATTCTGACTGACTTTAAAATTCTCCCGTTTTAACTTCTATTCACAACGTTTGAATTCAATAAAACGCAAGACCTATTTTAACGGAAAAAATCTGTGCAAACATAAATGTAATAGGGTAGTTAACCCCGTGCTTGGAATAGGGTCCCGGAGTGCTTAAGTCGTTACCTACCCTACATTATGTATCTAAACTTGTGCTTCACTTACTAACCGTGAATGTGCTCTGCTATGCAAAGAAGTCGTCTCCAAATGTATCTGTCGGTTTGGTCTTGAAATCCAAACTGTTCGTTAATCTAAGTGAACGTGTTTCCTTTCTTGCTCCTCGAATCCGAATCTTATTAGGTTGTGGGCCCAGCACTACGTCCTAACCTGTAAACGTTTTGTTCACCAATCACGTTTTTTTTCAGTTATGTGATCTGTTTTTTTCGATTTCTCGTCCGAGTGAGTGGTTTTTACACGATGGAAGTGGATAGAAAAGTATACCTCTTCGACGGAAGCAATTTCGCCAATTGGAGCTTCCGGATGGAGGTTCATTTGGAGGAACTAGGGCTCCTTTCGTGCATCGAACAGGCAGCAGAAGATGTGCCGGAATATCGTGTTCTAGCCACAGATGCAGCTGCTGTTAAGCTAGAGAAAGAGAAGATGCTGGCGGAAAGAAGAGTGAATGATGTAAAGTGCAAGTCGGTCCTGATCCGGAATATAGCGGATTCGCAGCTTGAGTACGTCAAGCAGAAGCGAACGCCGGTGGAAATCTGGAGGGCTTTGCAAAGTGTATTCGCTAGGAAGGGGATTTTGGGCCAGTGCTTTCTGCTCAAGAAACTGTCGGCAATCAAATACGACGGTGGCGGATCATTGAAAAAGTATCTGTTAGTTTTCGATCGTATAGTGCGCGATTTTCAATCAGCGGGTATAAACTTGGACGAGCGTTGATTGTTTTCTATTTACTCCAAACGATGCCACGGCCTTAGGTCAGTTAGTGACAGTTCTCGAGACTCTGTCCGATGGTCTGTGTACGCTGGATTTTGTACGGGTTCGATTATTGAACGAAAGTGTTAAGCATGCAAATAGTGACGATGTGGAGGTGGGAAAAGACTCCACCGCTTGCGCTGGTAAATCGTTCTGAAAAAGTAGCGACCGGGAACAAAGTAAGCTTAAATGTTTTTCCTGCGGAAAACTGGGACATAAGCGAGCGGAGTGTCCTCATCCGGAATGAACAAGTGTCGAAGCGAGGGAATAAGAAAAATGTGCATAAGGAAAAAGCTCACGTCAGCGAAGAAGAAGTGCTTTTCGTGAGCAATCTGATTAGTGGTAGTACGAGTGGCTGTGCAAACGACTCACTGAACAGTACCAACGCGTGGATTCTGGACTCGGGGGCGTCAGACCATATGGTGGGATCAACGAAATGGTTGCGTGATGTGAAGCAACTCAACGAACCAGTTATTATAAAAGTTGCGTCTGGGCAAGTGCTTGAGTATAAACACAGTGGAACAGTTGATATGACGGCAAACGTTGGCAAGCATCAACAAAACTGTGTTGTGCATGACGTTCTCTACGTCCCTGGACTACGGTACAACTTGTTCTCCATAAGGCGAAACGGTGAGATGGTTTGACCGGTTGCAGGATGACGCAAAAGTACGCAAGAGTACACGTAGTTGGCCTCTTGCAAATCCTCCTTCGAATCGGTACCGTTCAGTTCCGCAATTCGCAGTGTTTGACGGTTTTGACGATTTTACGTTTTCTTTTGGCTCTGGTACACCATGACCTGCAATACCGGATAGGTAACTTAGGCTACCAGATGGGTTTTTCACATCTGCGTAAAGATCAGGTACAGCTATATCGTTGAATAGATTAACGGTCTTGCTGTCACACATCGGAATATTCTTTGCAACCAGAAAACTGCTTATTTAATGAACCACCAACTGTTGATAAGTTTTCAGGAGATCAGCTGAGTAATCCATAGAAGTCTGAACTGTTGTCTCGGTCAGGGCAACATCACAACCAAGAGCTGCGATAAAAAAAAAGCCTTAGTCAGGAGTTCATCTTTGGGGATCGTTTCTTTTGGGCGACCAACTAGATCTGCTTCTTCTCCAACATCCATGGGCATCTCCAACATCCATGGGTACTGTACGTTATAGGATGAAAAAGTGGTACATTTATCAAGAAATCCACTTCGCTCGGGAGTTTCCGTCTAATAAAATGTTTTGAAATTGGAAATATCTTCCCAAAAGCATGGGATCCCAGTTGTGAACAGCAATTTTTGCTAGAACCAAACATGTGAAGAGAAAGTATCGATAGGTTCGATAGTGCTCGGCAGGTTATGAAATTTAATAGAAGTAGTTTGAAATTCTACGTATGGCTTTTGTCAAGCAGTATTTCGAAGCAAACGCACACACTTTTGCCACACATCCCAATGCAGGGTAGGTCACGGATCCGTCACCTTGACTGGCAAAAATGTATGCGCTTGATCGTGCTCAAATACCGCCAAAGACACAGAATGGTTCTAGCGATGAAAAATCTCTGTTTTTACATGTATGCTGATCCTCTTAACAGCATGTTTTGACGGAAACCCCATCATTGAATAAATACACTAATTATGTTTTTTTTTATTGCGTTTGGTTCGAAATACTGCTTGACAAAAGCCCTACGCCTTAGCTCTAAATAATTCTGAATTCCAATCATTCAATTCTATTAATATTAAAACCTCTAGACTTATAAAATGTAAAATGTCGAGTCTGTTATGTTGAAACATAAGATTTTAAACGCTTTTCTATGTACGTATTTTAATTTTATTATTCAAGAAGGTATTACAATAATCAATTTTATTTAAAGGTGCATTTCTAAAGATATCTTTTTCTCTTGTACGACCAATTTAGTAAAGTATAGACTCCCCAGATTGATTAAAAGTTTCCGAAGCTAACGAATGTTCACAAGCAAAATATGGAGATAGAAGTTTATTCATTAACGATAATATTTTCGAAAATGTAGTTTTAGAATTAAGGTACCTGATTATAGTAAATTCCTGAAATCATAACATTTGTTAGGGTTGAGTTCAGTACCACTAGTTGTTGATGTAGTCTACATAATGGGACTGTATGTCAAAATTTTATCAAAATTCACTTCGATTTTATTATAAACCGTTGTCTTACATTTTATTTTTAAGATTTCTAAAAAAGATTTTATTTTTCAATCAAAAGGTTCTATTTTTGGTTGAATAGTTCCTACACACTTAGAAATTTTTACATTATTCGGTAATTTTTTACCGAACTTTCAACAGCTTGAACAGTTCAGTAATCCTATTTAACGGATTTCGGTAAAATTTGACAAGTTCCGGTAATTTTTTTACCGGAATACTGTAAAATTTCTCCGGAATCCGGTAAATCGGATTACCGAACGTTCAGCTGTTGAAAGTTCGGTAAAAAATTATCGAATACTTTAAAATTTTCTAAGGTGTGTAGATATACAGTAAGTGGCGAAAATATTAAATACATCTACAGTTTTTCACATAAAGTAGTCAAATTTGACATTCTCTTTGTCAGCAGATGATTTGTGCACAGAACATATTAAAAGTTATTTAATAAGAAACTTAAATCGAATTCCATTGAATGGGTCTACAAAAAAAATCTAAATTTGGAAGTTACTGTTTTTTTTTATTCAGTTTAATTAGAGAAGTAAAATTGCTAAGTTAAGAAGTGATTGCATTATAATTTTATGTAACAATTGATTTACAGAATTCCATGCACAATCTGGACAAATGAACAAGAGTAAATATGAAAAATTAAGAGATAGGTAGGTATATCCTAATACTTCAGACCCTGACGCAGAACCAATTTTCAAATCTGGCAAATTTAAGTATTGCAAACAGTGTTGTGAAGGAATCAGTATCAACCGACATAATTTTGAAGATTTAAAACGCGTTATCCAAACCAATCTAAACTTCGATATAAATTTCAAATGTTTATTGAACCAATGTTGTTCTTTGAAGTTTTAAGATTTTTAGTTTAAACTTGACTCTCTATATGATTCAGAACTATTCTCCACCTCGGATGAGTTGAGACGCCTCAAGAGAATCGAGTAAGGTGACTACAGTAACCTCGTGTGAGTCCATTCTCCATTTGATCCAGACGGAATTATACGAGGTATATATTCCCCCACTCGATTCTCTGAAGACATCTCGACTTACCGAGGCGCAGAATAGACCTAATTATTCGATTAAACCTGTCTTAATTTGTCAATTAAAATAACATGTCCCCATCAATTACGCTACTTTCGTCGTTTTTGTTCAATATTCCTATAAACGAAAAAAAATCCTTCGCGCAGGCCCCCTCCAGGCCCCCTCCAGACTAATTGTCTAGCTCCGCCAATGTCCATGAGCCCCGGAAGTGGTGAACCAGCAGCCCGGGACGGTATGGATGTTGATGGATGATGTTTAATTATGTGGTTCTTCAATGTTTTAAATGTTTGATACATGGTACTGCAGTATGGACAGCAAACTGGCATCACGTTCCTCAAACTTGTGGTGAGTATGTGATTATGTTTGAAGTGAAGTTTGAGCTCCTGCACATAACCGTCAATTTGGGCATCGCATCCAGTGATAGGGCACCAGATACCTTTATAATCTATATATTTATAAAAAATATAATAATAATTTATTAAAAATCACTTGCCTCGTAGGTTTTCCATGACAGTGGATTCAAGTTTGGCTTGCAATAACTCAATATTATTTAATTTTGTTTGCAGCCAAAGCCAGTCAACTATGACAAACAGATGTTTTTACTTTGTTAATTGTGTTGTTTTTATGCATTTTTCCTATCACCCTGGAATAAAAAAAAGACTCAAAATTATTCATTTTTTGGGAATAAAAAGTATGCATTTTCTGACGTTTAGAGGTTGTTCATCAAAATAAATAGAATGTAGTCAAAAAATGACTTCCTCACGATTACCGTTTAGGTAGAGCGCAACTATTCACTTTTCCGAGTGCTTGATGAACTGGTCTGAAAATGACAAATTTTAAGTACCATGTATTACCATCAGTGAACTCTTTGTTGAATCGTCATATAATTTAATGTACCATACAAAGTAAATGTTTTGGACCGGTGTGACTTTATTTTTCAGACAATTTGGCACACGCAATGCAAAACATTAAACAAAAAAGGATGGCAGTAAAGCCTTTAAAAATACAAACGGATTCGGACGAGGTGGTCAGTCAATTACAGCCAAAAAAAAATAAGAGAGATCAGAAAAAACAAAAGCATAAGACAGCAAAACAGAAAAATGAAGAATATTTAACTGAATATGTATCTCCTCAAGTGTCAGATTATACATTCAATGAAAACCTGATCAACCCGCATGGTTTGAACAAGTCAGTAAGAGATCATCCTAAAGCACCTACACCATTCAAGAACCGTGAAGATGGAAATCGAACTAAGTTGTCGAATATAAATGTCAATGTCAACCATTCAGCGTTGTCTAATTCTGGATACTGGACACTTGAACCTCAATCTAAACGACTTACACCGCAGACATATAGGGAAGATGGTTTGCAATTGTCGATAGTGAATGCACTTGGATCCGACGATTTAATAAACAATTCAACCGCGATACCTTCGCATCACTTCTCAGTTCAACCAATTAACTCGCAACAAATATCAGCAACACAAGACAATGAACAAGGTCAGTTGTCCAGTTCAAATGCACACATACTACACGTGTCTAGTCAATCGTGTAAAAGTTCGAAGAAGGTAATATTTTCATTAGTATGTATCTCGTGCTTCTTATCATTAGGACTGCAGTGATCTATTTCACATGTCTCCTATGTCTTGCAGAAAAACAATATTTGTTACGCAAGAGAAATTCAATGAAGAGAAGTCGATCACTACAGTTACGTCCTTATGATAATAAGCGCGAGATATATCATACTTGTAAATATATTTTGCCGTCCTTAAACACTAGATGGATAATGAGCTTCAACTATCTACTACGTCATCTTCGCCGTCGGAGTCGTCATCTAGATCTGAGTTTTCCTTGAGATCTATTCCCTGTACCCCACATCAGGCATCGAAACAACTTAATTACAGTTCTCGATCTAATCAGCAAAATGTACCATACCAAAAGCAATGCCCACTGACTCCATTGCGCCGAACGTCACATCTCGTGACTGGTGATTTTGCTCAGGTAAAATAATACAAATATAATGTGTACTTATTTATCGATCTTAAAAGTTTAGAGTTCCATATTGTTTTTATCACTGACCGATTTGTTGGCAGAATGTCCACTAATTATATTTTTAAACCATTGCTTTTATTGGTTAAGCAGCTGCAGCTGGATAATACTGGAAATGACAATGTAGCAATCTGCAATTTCAACATAAATAATAACGAAGAGCCAGATAATTTTGGAAGAATTTTACCGAGGGATGCCTATCGCGAAAACGAACCTCATCAATCAATCAAACAGAAACGCCGTTTGAATTTGACACCACCTCAGGTGATCCAGGGTTCTCCGCTGGTAAAATAATTAAATAAGAAACAACTCTCAGTTATGAGTACGAATAAACTTATCTTTTTTATAGGTTCGTTTTCAACCCGATGTAATCGACGATGTATCCATACCAGAAAGTCAATCGGTCGACAACGCCTTGTTCGAAACAGGTTAGGAAATTTCTCGCTCCAATTTTCAAAAGTAGCAAAGAAAGACGCTTTTTTAACTTTCTTTTACTTTGTTAACTTAGTTGTCTTTACATTTTTCATCATGATATGCTGGCCAGTACTATCATCTTTTGATCTATAGAAAGATACCATCGAATAGTATTAAACATGAGCCATAATTAACGAAAAAGCAGAGAATCTCTAATTGCTACTTTTGTCCATTTGAATAGTTGTGCGACAGTTGTTCTCTATTATTCTAATTATTTATACGAGTTTATGTTCAAGAGTAAGCAAACGAAGAAAAATTCGCAAAATCAACGTATATTGCATTATGATTTATGCGAGCTGATAATACAATGAGCTAATAATTATAATAGACAGATATACATCTATCAAACATATTAGTTATCTGAAAAATGTCTATCTGCGAATGACAATTCAAGAGCAACAATTGAAACCACATCAGCACTTGTGAACAAAATTTTATGAGGCCTTTACTCGGGAATCTTCAATTGTTGCCCTTGAAAGTTTTGTACATTGTGCAAATAGTGTTAAGCTAATGTTTCTAAATATATTGTTTCGCTTCTAGCTGATTGTAACAACTGCCCATCGCTACAAAAAAAATTGGAGAGAGCTGAAGCCAGAGTTCTTGTGCTTACTGAGTAGAACTTAAAGTTGCAAATTGAAAAAGTAAAACTGATGGCTCAGAACAACGAGAAACCACCGGTAAGTCTACCTAGTTTAAACCACCGTAAGTTAATTTGAAAGATTGATAGTAATACAAGTAGATAAACTTATATACTTACCTTATATTACAGTACCTGTACATAAACGTTGTCTCCAATTTGAACACTTAGTCCAGCCTCACTGGATCTGTGGAGGGTCCGCAGGTCGCCTTCTACTTTATCTATCACGGAACGAAAAAGATTGAGTAAACTGCAAACATATTCTAGTTTCATTTTACCGAATTTCACGTTGAATTTGGCATAAATATCATATTAGTTTGATTTACACTACCTGTACGGTGGTTTCGAGATTTAAGCAGTTAAGTTCAACTGATTCCCGAGTAAAGTCTAACATCATAAAGATAGTAATTCGAGACGATTTTTGAATGATCAAATTATGTTGCTAGAGCAATTTTATAAAGATTTTCGGATAAATTTTTCAAAAGGGCTTAGCTAATTCAGTAAAAGTATCTGGAAAAATCTTTTTTTTTACGCTCGAGTTTCCATGGTCGCACGTGGACGTAGCAAATCAATACGAAACTTGTAAAGGTCGGTATCATGTTCGAAAGAAATTTCTTTTTCTGTCCCAAACCCATGTTAAATTCCGTTTACTGAAACGGAAAAGTAAAGAGTCGAAAAGAAATTTCTGCAGCAGTATCCACCTGAAAAGAACGAAAAATAAAATTGGAATTTGTAAGGTTTTAACCCAAACTAATGGGAGATGTCACTTTTACTTTCAGAAAAATGATTCGCTCGATTATTCCGTAAGTGAAGGTGACATTTCGTTCCATGCAGATCAATTGTCAAAATTCGAACAAAATTCCGTAACCTCTCTACTTTTGAAGTCGATACTGACCTTTAGTGTAGGCCTAGAACATGACTCTGAAACGGTTTTGAGCCTGGGAATGTCTGGAAAAAAAAAGTTGCCGACAAACAAAATTGAAATATAATATGTTTTGCGCATTTCTTCTTCTCTTATAGCTTATCCTACACTGTATTTTTCTTTTTCAAAAAACCACATATTTTTTTCTTACTTTCTACATACTTTTCCAATGATGTATTAATACCTATATTTAGTGAAGATAATAGTTTGAAAATATCGATTAAAAGTTACGTGTTTCTTAGTGACAAAAATCACATTTTATAACTTTTTTCAACTTTTTTTAACAATATTTTTAGAACTTCCTCAGCTAGAAGCTTTTAGTTTAGGATTTTTCTTAGTATATTTGTTTGCTATTACAAGAAAATTTCAATACAAGGATCAGTGAAAGTCGATCTTTTTTTTTAAATTTTTTTCTCCTTCAGATCTGATAGTGCAGTTGAAGTTCGTTGTGCATTATCCTATCGCAAACTGGGATGCAGTTGCATGTTCCGAGTTTCCAATCCTAGTCCTTATCTCGTCACCTATGTCCTTCATTATTATTCTTAAATTTTGTTTTTATAATAAACTTTTTTTTTGTTTTACATTCACAGTTCGTTAATAAGGTAGATGACTGGTTGAGCCCAGAATCTGTGTTACGGGTTCATACGGAATGCGCTTCAGGATCCGAAGGAGATGGTCACTTTATTTCGAAGCTAGCTGATCACATGTGGAACAAACAGCAGTTAAAGGAACGATCCGTGAGGGGAAAGTCGTGTAATTTACATCCAAATAGTGGCAGTCACAAGCCAGCAACTCCTTCCAAAGTTTCATTTATAGTTGAAAAGATGATGCAACGGGTTGATCTTGAGGGAGACCTTGAGCTCAAAAGAAAGATTCCCTCACGGGTATCAAGAAAACTGAACGAGAAAATGTCAAATGCCCGCCGCAAAACCTAATTTCGTCATTTATTCATAAATCCACAAATAACATACATTCGAAAAAATCGACACGATATTTTTACGTGAAACGTACGTTATCGTTTTCCACTACCAAAAACGAGTAATAAACACCTGGAATTCACGCAAGAGATGCGTGTTTTCCAAGTAGATTAACCTTCTACGTGAAAAGCACATAAATATTTATATTTACCTGATTTTACTGAAGAAGATTTGGTTAAGTTTTCAGGTGAAAGTTACGTGAAATTCGTGTCGATTTTTTTGAGTGAAGCAAGTGTTAAGACAGTATAGATTCAAGAAAATAATAAATGTTATTGCTGTTATTCCCAATATTTCACACTTAAAAATATTAATTAAAAATAAGTTGATAAGAATCATATTACATTAAACGAAAACCAACATTTGATCTTGATACACTAAATACCATTGTCTAGTAGTTTGGTCAATAAAGCTACAAAACTAGTCAAACTCGCTATAATGCCACCAAGTGCCTCGTCACCCACAATTTGGCGCCTATGTCAGTGGTCTAATAACTCTTAGCGCGCTAATAGCATAGTTCTTCCTGCCGCATAGAGAGTTGCCACTATGATAGTAGGTCAGCTAAGGTCAGTTACCTGACTAGTGGGGTACGGGAGCTTATGTTATGACTGTTATGTTAGAATTTCTATTACTCAATCTATTAGAAAAATGGTGTGTTCTGTTTCTAAGATCATAATTCTAATTTTAATGTCGTGGACTATTGAAGGCATTTAACGGAATATTTCTTATCAGCGTATTTTTTCTTCTATTTATTAATTACAACGTATATGACAAGAAGTTTTTTGGGTAATTTAATCAAACATGGAGAAAATATACTTGCTTCTCGGTAATAATCGGTAGTGCTTCTTAAATGTTCGCCTTCAATGTTTTCTTTATATGAAAACTTCAGCAATGTGTTCAACAAGAAAAACATCATCAAGATAGCTTTGAAACATAATACAACTCCGTAGTCTGAACTAAGCATTAGAGAATATCTACATTTTAAAACATCATGATTCTTGATGAGAAAACAACCGAAAAACGTTTCATTCAAACTTTTGTACATCTGAAATCATTTAGAAATAATAAAACTGAGGTTAAATCGAAATCCTTTCAGATTATTTGGTTTTAATGTTATTATCTAAAACTGAAAACATCCGAAAACGATACACCGTCACGTTTTTCTACATCTGAATACATCATACATCATCTCTTTTATTGGATAAAACCGACACTTGAAAACATATGTAAGATGTTTATTCATAACGTATAATACATCTGAAAACATCAAAAATCCTTTGACTCTGCTGTTTTATTTAAATACATTTGAAAACATCAAAAAGCTTTGATACCTTAAAACATCAGAAAAACATTTTGTTTGAATGTCAAAGTAAAAAAAAATCATGACGTCAAAGGGACATTGGAATAGAAAAAAATTGTTTGAAAATGTCTGATGTTAACATCATGTTACCTTGCCTAAATACAGCGAAATCGATCTGATCTCTAATGTTCAACGTAAGATGTACATTTGACTTTCATGTTGAGGTAGACATTGAAATCAGACATCAGCCTGATGTAAATTTTTATTCGGGGTGTCATTAACATTTAAAGCAACTTGAAAGTTCAAGAAAAGTTTCTTGTTGCTATTCAACTCAACCTTCAAGTTTATATGTTGTTAGTTGTCTTATCCTACCACGAAAAATGGAAATATTCTTTATAAGGTGTATAGTTTCGGATCATTCATGGAGTTCCCAGGTATTGTATAATAGTTTTAGGTTGTTGTTTTTTCCTTCGTGGCAATAGTAATGCAGACAGTTCAGATGTTATTTTTGTTGTCATTGGTCTAAGAGATTGGTGGTAACCGAACGTCCAGGCATGAAACCATGTTGATCGCCAGAGATGTAGCATTTGGTACGCTCGAGAATGAAACCAACAATCAATATGTAACTAGCGATTTGAAATTGGTTCACTGTTGTAGAACCCCTTGGTCCGAATTACACCTTTAAGCCAGCACCTTGTTATACATATTTGCGCCTTTGTTTTGATTTGCTGTGTTATTTTGACAGAGTATTTGAGAGTGTGTTCATGTGAGTTCATTATAAGGGGTGCATTATTGAGCTTGGGACCGAGCTTGGGACGATGTTCTAGTACTGACTGAGCCAAGAAAAAAATCGTTTTTGTATGGGACCTACTGGTCTTAGAGTTAGTCTATGATGAAACCACTCACTATTATCTCAAACAATTTAGAGACAGCTGAGAGATTAGTGATTCCCCGGTAGTTTTTAACGTCACGTTTGTCTTCTTTCTTGTGTACCGGAACCACCAAAGACTCCTTCCAGACTGCGGGAAATTTCGATTCGGCAAAAGATTTGTTGAAGATCCAGCAGAGCGGCTCGACAAGATCTCCATTGGTGCGACAATACACTGAAGACGGAATACCATCTGGTCCAGGCGAAAATGTACATTTTATTTTCTTGATAGCATTATTTACCATCAAGGGCGTTATCTCAAAAATATCCACGTCTACAAGGTTCGATGGAACGTCCAAAACAGCGGAGTTAAGTTCACTCGGGTTAATACTTTCCGCAGCAAACACTGACGAAAGATGAGTAGCAAAAATTTAACATTTTCCCTTACTCATAGACTTTTCAACATTATTCAAAAACACGCTAGCTGGCATAGTAGTTTGGTAAAAGGTAACACTGAAATGTCAGCGCCGGTGTCTATCAGGAACTGCCTTGAGGTTTTTTCGTCATGGACGTGGATTCGTTGAATTTCGGAAGGTGGATTCACAGGTTGAATCTGGCCATCAAAAAAATTCCAGGTCACTCCAGGTTGATTATAGTCACCGCATATCAGCAGACTATCGTTGTCAGAGCCTCTGTTAACAAGCTCATGGATCGACTCAATATGCCCGGTCAGTATACTGAGATCCTACTTTTGTTTGGAGGAACATAAATGGCACAAAGCAAAAGTCGTTTGGAACCAATCTTCATCAATACACATACTTGTTCTAACGTTTCTCCGCTGGACACTTAAACACTCCTACTGATAAACCGATGATGCACAGCAGTTAGAACCCCTCCGAAACGACATTTACTGCTGTTCATTTGGCTTCGGTCATCTCGGTATACATTAAAATTGTTCCCAAAAAGCTGCGTTGAATTGATTGCGTCGTCGAGCCCCGTCTCAATTAAAACGATGACGTCAAAATTGCAATCCATGGTATTGCAGTAAAACTCGTCGATCTTGGTCCGCAGCCCACGGACGTTTTGGTAGTAAACCCATAAACTACTATCCAAGTGTTCTTCTCTCAAGCTGTGATTGTTTTGAGGTGCGTCAGGAATCAGTGGAAAATTTCTGGAAACGGTGGGTGAATCAGGTCTTGGCGGACAAATAGCACATCCGTACTTGTGCCTGTGTTCACGTTTTGGAAGACCCTTTCCCCATACCCACACGTAGGGTCGGGACGGCTGGAATGATTCGACTACGGGGGGGGGGGTTGAGAGCTTCCACAGTGCTATGTTCGGTGCGTCCTGGTCTATAAACGTGTGATGTACTGTAGTTTATCGTTTCATACTCACTGAAGGCGGTGTACTGGATGTTGGCGTCAAATAAACTGCTGACGGTTTCCGAAAATTTTGGGCAGAGTTGTCCTCAAATTCACGGAACAGGATTCCTTCCGGCTACGTCGATGGATCCAGTGCGTGTGTCTTAAATGATGGGTCCAGTCCGACTTTGAATGAGACAAAGGTCATGCTGCTGGTGTCAGTTCCTTTGGCAATAAGTTTGACAACTTCCGGATCCTGAGTAGTGTCAAGGTTTGCTCTCACCATTGCCAAAATTTGTTCGCTGGCTTTGCGCAGACTGGAACAGACTTCACACTGCTGTCTAGCTGCTTAGAACCAGATTGGCATTCGGTTACTTTATGTGCCCAATCAGGTCCACGAAGTCGTTTGGCAGCTCGGATAGGACAGATCTGGGGCCAGTTTTTAATCGATGGTGACTCAATACAAGGCACGGGCGTTTGCGACAACTGCTTTATTTCGGTGTGCAGATTGCTTATAGCCTCTGTGAGAGACACTAGCGGTGATTTTTCGTCGGCCACTTTGGTTATCGAACGGAGATGTGAATTTCCGAACAGCTCTGCACATTTGTCACACAGCCAGAACAAATTCTTGCGGTGAGGCGAGAAATATCCCAAAAGATCCCGAGACACATTTGCGCATGTCATATGAAACGCGACAAGAAACAAATTCAATGCCAGCGATCGCTTCGCAGTACGTGGCGCTTTTTTTTTCTCCGTTCATCGTCACACACGTTGTTTCGGGAAATCGCCTTTGGGTATGCACACACCGCAATAACGCAAGAAACAGCACAACATGGACGGATTTGGCTCAATGTGAATGACAATAGGCTTGCTATTGGCCAGCAGACAATGGGTTGCGAAGCGATGACGCAGCAAATGACACAACACATGCAAATTAAAACCGGAATTAAATACGCGAATTGGCACCAGACAAACAAAATTTGTTTCGTAGGAACGGATGAAACAATAAAAAAGTCTTGGCACAAGTGTACGCGGCAGCGATCGCAGGCGAGAGCACGTGAGCGATGACAGATGAGAGCGATCGTTTAAAAGAGAGAGTGATTCACTCACTTCAAGCCATCCCATCATAGGCGCACACTTTCACTCTGTCTATTTATCACCGAATAAAAGTGCACTTTGCTTTATCTGCGGTGAGTTATGGTTGTATCATAGACTAACTCTAAGACCAGTAGGTCCCATACAAAAACGATTTTTTTCTTGGCTCAGTCAGTACTAGAACATCGTCCCAAGCTCGGTCCCAAGCTCAATAATGCACCCCTTATAATGAACTCACATGAACACACTCTCAAATACTCTGTCAAAATAACACAGCAAATCAAAACAAAGGCGCAAATATGTATAACAAGGTGCTGGCTTCAAGGTGTAATTCGGACCAAGGGGTTCTACAACAGTGAACCAATTTCAAATCGCTAGTTACATATTGATTGTTGGTTGTATCAACCGAGCTTGGGACGATGTTCTAGTACTGACTGAGCCAAGAAAAAAATCGTTTTTGTATGGGACCTACTGGTCTTAGAGTTAGTCTATGGTTGTATCCTCTGTGAAGATACAAATCTCACGCGCCGGCGTCACATTAGTGCGAAATGCCATCTCTGCGTACTGATCACTTGAGTGCGCGTGGCAATATCGGTTTCTATCCTAGGGGTCGCCATTTTGATTCAAACACAATATACTTCCAGATGAAAATTACTAAGATCGCTGCCAATGCAGCTGAGAATTGTTGACGGTTTGCACTGCTAGAAAAATTCACTTCAAATTGCCAATATGGTGTTTATAAAACGAATTGGTTTGAAAATAGTAAAGGTGTACGCTCAATTTTGTAACATCAAAAATGCTTCATTTCTGGAATTTTTTTCGATTATAATTTTGTAGAAATAATTTCAAATAACTGAAGTCCATGCTTCGCAAGTTGAGCAGTTATAGAATTGAACTACAACAGAAATAATATTTTTGTAAAGTAAATCCCCCCAAAATAATCGAAAAGTTCTTCACGTTATGAGTGTACGCTCAATTTTGAGACTGACTGTACGTTACTTCTATGAACTAGGAATATGTTTTCCTGATTTCTTTTCACAAAACTCATGTAAGTTTTTTTTCGCGCAAATTAAAGATCTGGACATTAGAGGGTTAACGGTGTAATCTGACGGAGCATTTGCCCTATAATACTTATCCAACTTTTCCTCGTTTCCTTCGCCGTTTTGCCTCTCAAAAACTAATGTTTTAGTGTCGCACTTAAATTTGGCGTGTATGCCTATTTATGGACAGACTACAAGGCACACTGCCTAAAAAATGTTATCCGAGGAACCACCGAGCCCCATTTCTCATTCCGTACCCAAGCCAATGTATGAAACAATGAAATGATATTTAAATCCCTCCCCATTAAAGCCACAACTGAGTGTTTTTGTTTCGATCAACGGCAACCACTTCTTTACCGCTCTTGACATTATCGGTTTAAATCAATCATGTTTAATCGAGAGTCTCTATCGATATACTGCTGCACGTGACAGTAATAACCGGATTGATTGGTCCATTTCTCATCTCCGCGTTATGTTGTAGTCAATAAATTCTTGATAAACTTTTCAAAAGATACACCAAGATAATTCGTGCACCGATGGCATACAATTTCTTTCCACCGTAACGATGTAGCAAAACCGTGATGTTAAAAAAAGAAAGGACCTTTTCCGATGTTTATCTTGATTTGGCACAATTAATTAATCAGTGTTCTTCTTCATTAACGCCGTGAAGCACTGTCATACCTAGCTAGCCAGAAATCGAAACGGAAGCCGAACGAGGATTGCCACTGATGGTTCAGAAGAAGAACTCGACCAATTCAAGGGCTGTTTCAGCTGGGGGTGCATAAGGCTAGAGGTGCAGGTATAAAATGATGGGGTTGGTATTTATTTTAACGTCGTCATTCGTTCGAAGCTGATGGTTTGCAATGTGATTGATTAATTATTCATTGCTGTGAAAATGAAATGAATTAACAAATAATTTTAAATAGTCGTTCATCCCGGCAAATGCAGCAAATTACGGTCTGCCGGTTGGGACACACTGCACATCATCGTGCAGGATCAGGGGAGGGGATGAGAGGTGTTTTATTAAAATTTTCGTTTTGAAACAAAATTATACGGAATATTATTGCATTCGAGCAGGGGAGTATGTGCGTGAATATATACCGAAATCCTTTATGTTTTTGTGTGAAAGTGTAATTGTTCGGGATGGGGTGGTTTCTCTCGGGATAAATGTGAATGGAGCGTGTGCATCGCTGAACGTTTTGATTGGTTGAATGTTTCGAATAAAACGAAATGGAGGTTCAGAACTTCTCCAAAACAAAGGGCACACATAAAAATGGTGTGGACATAGCATAATTGTTACAATAACAAATCTCTATGGGAATAGTGTACAGTGGTTCTTTGTTGTAGTCTAATTTTATCATATTTATAATAATGCTTTACTCCTTTGGGATTGATTAGTATTCAGAGAAAAAATAGTCAGATTAGACAACCGAAACTGTACACCATATCTTTTAGAATAACGGTACAAGCAGTTGGTAGGAATAACGTTTTATTGTAACTAGCTTGATGGATAGTTGATTTGAGAAAAACAAAATTACAATATCTGCTACTTAAATAAAACTTCGGTTGGAAATCGAAGCGTGCTTTGGCCACGAGCTGACGTGTTTTTTCTACTGTCATGTTTTTTCGCTCGTTTTCATTATTTTTAGAGTTATAATTCTTGTACCTAGTCCCCATATTATAATCCAGTGCCTAATTAAAAGGTTTTGAACAGTTTCACCGCGATCAATCAGTAATATCAATGGCCACGGGACACGAAAAATGTTCACGCGATTTGCGAATTTCTGGAAACTGAAGCTACAGTATGGTGGAGCTGACGCTGCCATCAGAAACAGTTCAGAATCAAGGCGATTTTAGGCAACGAAAATGTGTGAATTTTGCAATAAGAAGGAGGCAAAGATTTGATTCGTTGGATTATGCAGAGTGAAGCAAACTATTACCTGAAGTTCCAGGCTGCAGCAGACTTCTTGGTGAGCTAGTGCCATTTTGCTTAGTAGAATATTGTTTGTAGCTTGAGTAGAAAACCAATCGCAATTATCAGACATTTTGTCGTTTGAGGCCACATTGAGATGGGAATTCAATTGTGTTCTTGTTCAGGGCGTTTTTGTTGAAATAAGTTTTCACGCACCTTTTCTGTAGAATAATACTAAACTTTGTAGCAATAGAATCAAATTATTCTATGATGAAGCAGGAGTTCCAAACCTCCACTTGGTATAGTTTCCAGTTTTGTGACTGCGTAAGTTGATGCGTGTGTATGAAAGAATGTGTGAGTTTTTGCCGGCCTTACAGTGCTGGTCTTGTAGTCTGCTCAACCCACTGGTTGTGTATGGGAAAGGTGGAATTTCATTTAATTCGTATTTCTATCGTTTTAACGGGTTTGGGAAGAAATAACATTAATTTTTTGAAAATATGCTCTTATTTCTAACTGAAATTTTTTGATTTTATTTCCTTATTGAAATCTTTATTTACATGCTAGTTTTTACATGGTCATCTAATAAACACATGTTACTCTTTGGAAAGAAAAAGAAACTAAAATTCCATCGTCTTTTCCAGTTAATGATCGATACTTAGAGGGAAACCCTTTTCAAGCAATAGTTTCTACCAATCTTCGCGGTAGGCTATCAAAGAGTCGTTGGCTCCTTTGGATAGGAATACCCTAGAGCCCGATTCAAAGTTAATTTGGACGCATTCAAGTGATGGTAACTCAGGAATTAAACAACATACACGGTTGATCGAAACTTCAAACAAAGGGGCAGTTATTCAGCTTTCAAATATACAGCTTCCGTTGTACAACAAGTTATTATATTTCACCGGTTCGAACGAACTGTCGCACTTAACTTGTGATCAATACCTAGAAATTGGAGGAGGAGTTGGTGTTCTTCATTTAGTTCCAGCTACCTTTGCTTATCTTCGACAGATGCGCGTGTTTCGTCTACGATGTGCGGACTTCTTCGGTGTCTCGTACTAATAGCTCGACTTCGAGTTATTAGTGCGAGACGCTGGAGAGGTCTGCACATTGTGTCTGCACATACGCGTGTCTGTCGAGTCTGGGCGGGGGTGGTTGGAGTTGAGTGGAGAATACTAGTTTTTCTTCTAATTTCTAGTTACAGGCATTCCACTAAACAGCTCAAACCCTCTAGGGTTCATTGTGATCGATGCCATCATGATCGCTGGTCGCTGGTGACACTGTACCGGCGAACATATTCCAATTTAAACGCGTTTGTTGTGCCTTTGTCACTTCTTCACCGTCTCCTGGAAGTTTTCGGACGCAGGGCGGTTCGGACGATTGATCTTTTTGGCGACGAAATTAACATGGTTTGTATCATACCATTCGGGTACCTCATTGGAGTAGTGACAGCTGGCTGGATTAAGCCAAAGCATAACGTTGGTCTTGTGTTTCCGAATGAAGGGCTTTTTCAGACACTCTTTAATGTGGACCTTCGACGTGATTGTGTGAGATATGATGGAAACCTTGGTTTTAAGGCCACAACTGCAGATTACTTGCCAAATAATTAGTTTTCGAGCAAAATTATCAGCAAAAATTTATACCTGGAAGCGACATTCTCACGACCGGCTGCCAGGTAGAATTTTCATCCGGGGATTTGTTTGTAGTCCATTTTGACATATGTATCCATTTTGATATATATATATATATATATATATATATATATATATATATATATATATATATATATATATGTATATATATATATATATATATATATATATATATATATATATATATATATATATATATATATATCCATTGAAGTACAGCCGCCAAATTTCGTCAAAACTTGTTTGCATAGGAATCGTGCTCGCTTTTTGGCCACCAAATTTTGTTTTTGGGATTGATTCGGGTGTTTACTGGCACAAAAAGACTTCAATTCTTTTCTTAAATCTCGTATTTCTTTTCCAAACCGCGTATTGCCCTGGGTTGCCTTTCATGCACCTCAACACCTCTCTCCTCAGCTTTTTGTCCTTAGTGCCGCTTTTATGGTTGATGTGCTGTGTTCTATCCACACTCAAAGTATCCTTGTGACGTTTGATTGCAAGACGCACCGTTTAATCTGGGAATTTTAACGCTTTTGCTATTTTTGAGGCAGACCACGAAGGATTCTTTAGATGTTGACCTATTGTCCAGTGACGTGAAATAAAATTGCAGAGAGATGTAAAGAAGTGTTAGTAAGATATGACTCATAATAAGAAGGCATGGAGGATCGCATGTTTCAAAGTGTTTAATGTACGGTGGTGTGGAAACCAGTAAAAGAGTGAATATAAAATATGGCTTAACTGGAACCTGGAGATAACTAGGTGGCACTATTCCCGGGTCATGATGATGCGATGTGAGACCGGCGGTCGTAATAGTAGGTGTGGGAATAGCAAGGTGAGTTGGCCATGGTTTCGATATGTATGTATATGTATGTGTGTGTATGTGTATGTTTGTGTATGTATACTTGTGTATGTATGTGTGAATGTTCATTTAATTTTATAATGCATAATATATATATGATCACATCACTTATCAAGGTGAATCCTGATCCATCGAGCCCTACCCTACTAACATAGAAAAACCTCCTTCCTGTGACCTTTGTGGGGATGCAGAGGTAAACACGGTCCCAAATCAGCAAAGGTCACACTAACTTTCCTTCCCTATTCCCAACTGATTGCAAGGACGTGGCCGGCGCCGTTATTGATTATTAAGGAAATTGAGTCACTGAAACGTGTACAGTGAGAATGGTCGGTTACTCCCAGCCCCATTCAGTTGATTCATTGTGCAATTTCACTGATTCTGATCAATCACGGAGTAGCAACCATCGATACGTGCAGTCAGTCAAGCTAAAGCTAAGCTACTTAAATAAAACTTCGGTTGCTATGCAGGTTAGTCGCTTGCTGGGATACCGATTACTTCAATACCCCCTCTGAAGTAATGTGAGTCCTAGAAGGGTTCCTAATTCCCGCAAACTCCAGCGCTTTGGTGAACGCATTCGTCAGCTGGTTTGCTGTTTGAAGTCGAAATTAGTTTTGCGAATCAAGCAAGACAAATCTGGAAAGCCAGTGTGATACAGGGTGCGGCAGAAAATAATGCGATAATGTTCAAACTTGAGTATTGGGTTAATTCGTGTGGTTAGGGACTAATTTCTGTCGAAAGTGTATTTGTTTATGTTTAATTTCAAGTGCTGCATCCAAACATTCTATTTGTTTTATTACAAATTCGTCAAAATGTTCGCGAAAGAAGTGATCACCAGTTTGTTGCTCGCCCAGAAGAAGCCGAAAGAGATTGCCAAGGTGGTAGGGTGCCATTTGGCAACAGTTTACCGCATAAAAAAGTCCCTGCGGGATGGTCCTAAGCAGCGGAAGCCGGGAAGCGGACATTCGCGCTTTGCACGCACGCCGAACATGATCAAATCGGTGCGTTCCATAAGAAAACTTGCAAAGGAAGTCAATATTTCGGAGAATCATCAAAGAAGACCTGCATGCAACTTTCAGAGCCAGAGTAAAACGCCACTTGATTAAGGATCGAGTCAAGGAACTACGAGTGACTCGTTCCAAGAGATTGCTTTCCTTGTTGAGGAAGAAAAAAATGATAATCTTGTTCTCCGACGATAAGCTTTTCAGCATCGATGCAGTGGCCAACAGCCGCATGGACCGGTTCATTTCATCGCAGAAAATGGAGAACGTTCCCGAAAAAGTGAAATTCAAATTTCAAACGAAACATCCGGCTGGTGTCATGATGTTTGACTTGGTGGCGTCCAACGGTTTGAAAATGCCGCCTGTTTTCATTGATGCTGGAGTTAAAATCAATACCGAAGTGTATATCGGTATTTTAATAGACCAAGTGCTTCCCTGGGTGAAGACAAACTTCTGCGAGGACCAAAACGTTGTCCTACAGCAGGATGGAGCGCCGTGTCACACGTCCAATCGAACCCATGAATGATAACATGAATTTTTGGCCGAAGGATTTGTGGCCCCCTAGCAGTCCAGATCTTAATCCGTTGGATTATTCGATTTGGGCATATGTTGAAGCACGAGTCTGCAAAACATCACATCCCAGTGTTAAAAACCTGAAGTCAACCATAACACGCAATTTGCAGTCAATGTCGGAGGACTACGTCCGAAAGGCATGCTTCCGGCGTCGGCTCGTGGATGTTATTAATAAAAATGGAGGACACATTGAATAAATTTGTTTAAATTTACAAAGATAACTGCACTCGAGAATGTTGATATTATTGCTTGAATTAGTTGTAAATGGGATTTGAAAGATAAAGAACAAGTTTTCGCAATATTTTCTGCCGCACCCTGTATAATACTCGTTTGGTTGCAGAAGGCCGAAGTAGATTACAGAGGAACCTGTTCTCTTGTTGGCGACTAACAGGACAGTTTTAGCTGTGGCAATTCACCGGAAGATGTTTGTGCACCAAAGCGATGTCAAGAGCGTGTTTATCTACGGCGAACTAGAAGAAGAAGTCTACATGGCCATATCTGAAGGAGTAACCGCCCCGTCAAATTGCGTTTGCAAGCTGGAAAGATCGCTATATGGACTCAAGCAAAGCAACAACAAGCTGAACTAGCTTCTTCTGGATTTTGAATTCACTCGTTCTCGTCATGACTATCGTCAATACACAAGTATAGGCGATCAAGGAATCAGGGATAAACATTGTTCTCTATGTCGATGACTTGCTCATCATTTGCGATCATCTGGATTTAGGGCATCTTCAGCGGTGATGTATTTTTGGAATAATTTTGTACCTGATTTGCATCAGCAAAACTTGAATAGAACCAGCTAAAATAGACCAACTTTGCGTTCCCCACACCGGTGTTGAAATTCTTGTTGTTTAAATCAACCTATCATCCTGTCAATCATTCAACATCAGAGATCAGTAGTATTGTTTTCAGACACCGCAGATTTTTTGCAAATTTTTTGACATTGATTGGTTTGACCAAATAATTTTAATGCCAGTAGTGCTTTGTTAGCTGACGAAAAGGAATACTTGCTCTTTCGTTTGGTTGAACCTGAGTGCATGAACTAAATGCATGAACTTAATTTGAACGATATTAGATAATGCTGATTTCTGATTTGGCAGCTGTAAGACAAGAGTCGAAACGGAGAGGGCCAGGATTCCCAAACGTTGACCGTGATTCACGTTTTGGTCATCAGAAGCTGTTCCAGAACTACTTTAGCGACACGCAGACCTACGACGAGAAGCACTCTCTGCGCCGTTTCCACTTACCAAGGGAGGTGTCCCTGGAAATTAAACGACAACTACAGTCATTTAATGACTTTTTGCAACTAAGTTGCGATGCAGCTGGAAAAGTTGACCTGAGCCCGTTACAAAAATGCACTGCAGCCTTACGAATGGTTTCTCAGATATTTTTCTCGGCAAAAGTGTGAGGATTGAAGAGTCAACCAACCTGATGACACTGTGGAATTTTTGCAAAGCTATCCTGAAGACTTGGGGCCTGCAGTATTTGCATACCTCAACACCGGAAGGGGTTAAGAAAGTGATGTACAAAAATACTTCCTAAAAGTTCGAAAAAATCGCATAAATTCATTGAACTTTCCAGAAACTCAAAGCACTTATAAGAAGTTGAGATTTCTCAGAAATTTTGTGATTCTCCCTGATGTTTAAGGAACATCCCAGAAAATCAAGGAATTTTACAGAAAATCAGGGAACTTCCCATAAGTTAAGGGTTCTTTCAAAAAGTTCAGGCAACTTCCCTGAAATTCTGGGTATTTTCCAGAAATTCAGGAAATTTTCCATAAACTCAGGAAGCTTCGCATGAATTCAGGAAACTTCCGAAAAGTTAAGTATTCTTTTCATAAGTTTAGGCAACTATTCAGAAATTCAGGGAGCTTCCCAGTAGTCTTATCAAACTTATCATTTTTTGGATATTTCTCAAAGTTCATTAAACTTCCCAAGATATTCAGGGAACTTCCCAGAGTTTCATGGAACTTCACAAAGCTCAGGAAATTTCACAAAGTTCAGGGAACTTAGAGAACATAAGTTCGCATAAGTTCAGAGAATTTTCCAGAAATTCACGAAGTTTTTCAAAAGTTCACGAGTCTTCCTAGAGATTCAGAGAACTCCTTAGAAGTTCATGAAACTTTCCAGAAACCTTGGGAACTTCTCAGAATATCAGGGAACTAGTAGAAGTTCCTTGAAGTTTAGCTTGAAAGCTGAACTTCAGGAAAAACCCACACAGATCAGGGAACTTTCCCAAGGATCAGGAAACTTTCCAGATGCTCAGCAAACATCTCAGATGTTCAGAGAAAGTCCAGATTCCAGAAAATTCAGAAAACTGCTCAAAAGCTCAAAGAACTTCCCAAATGCTAAGAGTACTTCCCAGAAATTGAGGAAATTTTTCAGAAGTCTTGGGATCTTCCAAGAATTTCAGAGAACTTCCCTAATGATCGGGGAGTTTACTAGAACTACAGAAAACGTCCCAGAAATTTATGAAACTTCTAAGGAATTTTGAGCATTTTCAAAAGTTTAGGAAACATTCCATGGATTTTATCATAAGTTTAGGGAACTTCTAAGAGGTTCAGAGATCTTTCCAGAAGCGCGAGAAACCTTCCAATAGTTCAGGGAACATTCCAGAAGCTTAGGGTACTTACATTTTGAGAAGAAATTAAACATCTTACTAATCAATAATTTTTCGTACCAAACCAAAACTAGAATGAAAAAATCAACTACTTTTGTAATGTTTAATCAATTTCACGGAATTTCCGCCGTATAAAATTTTGGATATTCTTAAAATTTCTTGTAAGGTTTAACCAACAATCAATATGAAACCAGCTCACTGTTGTAGAACCCCTGGTTCCGACGTACACCTTGAAGTCTGCACCTTGCTATATTTCTTGCGCTTTTCTGTACCTGTCGATACTAGTATCTTTGGCTTTGTTTTGATTCGCTATGTTATTTTGAAAGAATATTTGAGAGTGTGTTGGTGCGAGTTACGTTATTAGGGGCGAATCATTAGGCTTGGGACCGAGCTTGGGACCTGTGTGCTAGTACTTCCTGAGCAAAGAAATATATTCATTTGCTTCAGGACTATCCAGCCGCTGGTTTAACCAACAATCAATATGCAACTAGCGATTTGAAATTGGTTCACTGTTGTAGAACCCCTTGATCCAAAGTACACCTCAAAGCCAGCACCTTGCTATAGACCAAATCACCGTAACTCCGCCCCTCAGATTTGACAGATACTGGTGCCCTTGTGTTCAGAACTTCGTGTGTGACAAACAAGGACGGGTGACACGACGGCTGTTGCTATCTCTTATACCCTGTTATCCGTCCTTGTTTTTCACACAGGAATTTCTGAACACAAGGGCACCAGTATCTGTCAAATCTGAGGTGTGACGTCACTGTGATCTACTCTATACATATTTGCGCCTATTTTTGCTTTGCTGTGTTATTTTGACAGAATATTTGAGAGTGTGTTCGTGTGAGTTCATTATAAGGGGTGCATTATTTAGCTTGGGACCGAGCTTGGGATCGATGTGCTAGTATTGACTGAGCCAAGAAAAAAATCGTATTTGTTCGGGACCTACTGGTCTTAGAGTTAGTTTATGGTCTAACTGCACCTCGGACGTGCTATTTATTTCATAAAAATTCCACCCACTTATTAAAAGTTTTGTAAATTGACCAACTTCTCAGTTTTTTTTCAACTTCTCGTAAATTATTTTAATATTTGTGATATTCTGGTTTTATCATGAAAATTCCTGCAAAAATCAAAGATTTGGCTCCCAGAAATACGAATTTAATCTATCTTCAAGATATCATCGGTTTCTCCTAGAAAGCTTATCAAAACTGCCATAGTAAAATGTATCCTCTACCCGTGAAGCCTGAAAATCCTCTTCCTCAGTAAACCTGCCGAGTTTCTATATAACAGGCTTTCCTAAGTTTCAACTGTATGAGCTATTTGCGAGTGCTTATCATGACCACTCTAGCAATAAATCGATTGTTCAAAAATCGAAAAGTAATGATTTCATTTCCGAGCAAACAAGAAATCGTAAATCATTTCCTGGGAATTAAGCTCCGTTATGACAGAGAAGCTGGAAGTATAGGTCCAGATTGTAACGTTGGATGAATATTTTCAATTGAATTCAAATAAAATTCAATAGCTTATGACGTTTTTTATCTTTTTCAAAATATTATATATGAATTGAATTGGGGGTTAATTTATTATTAGCTGATTATAATTTTTTTTAAATAAAATAATGCTTGAATTCGTTATGTCGGCTTGACGATTCAAATTCCAAAGCGAGACCAAAATATAACCTGTCTTTGCTTGTCGACTTGACTTTCTTCGATTGGGAAATGTTCCATGCGGTTTGCGTCTCGGCTAAGCAAAGTGGTATACTACTTCAGTGAGTGCTGCAATGGCTCTCGAAAGTGTATAGCTCTTTTTTAATCATTTGTTTGAAACCAATAAGGCGCCGAACTGCTATCTAACCGTCATGGCAAATGTGAAGCAACTCCGTTCAGAAGTGTGCGCGTTTAAAGAACGGCACCCCGCCGCGTCGAAAACGGACATCGTGCGGCACTTTGTGGACGCCGGATACGCCCGTTCCGGCATCTACACCAACTTGGCACTATTAGACAACAATCAGATCATACAAAGAAAGCCCGGTTCCGGATGGTCGACCACCGTGAGCGACAAGAAGCTCCAAAGGATGTTGAAGAGGAAGACCGAGGGAAAAGTGGCTACATCGCTGCGTGCGCTTGGCCGGGCAGTCGGTTCAACCGGCCAAACAGTGCAAAAGCACCTGGCGAACATGAACATACATGTCAAAAAGCGGAAGTCGCGTCCACTGATTTCGGAGCTGCAGGCAATGACGCAGCGCAGCGGCTGAATAAGATGTTCAACTCGATTTTCCCGGTGATGGACGACGTGGAGGTGGTGATTCCCTGAGGGCGAAGACGCGGTGTTCTGGCCGGATCTGGCGTCAGCCCACTACTCGAAGCGATCGTTGAAGGAGATGGAGCGGCTGAATATCGATGTGGTACCCAAGTCGGCGAACCCGCCCAACATACCCCAGCTGCTTCCCATCGAGAATTTCTGGGCCAACCTGAAGCGTAAGATCTACTCCAACAATTTTGTCGCGAAAATTAAGAAGGAATTGATAAATAAAACGAAGAAAAAACTCAAAAACATGCCTACACACACACACACACACACACACACACACACACACACACACACACACACACACACACACACACACACACACAAAAAGCAACATTGAATTTTCTGCGTTATCTCATGCACATAAAGGCAACGCTAGATTTGTCAAAAATTAATGGGATTTTTCATGTAAATTTAAGCCAGACAACGCCTGAATCTAACTAGAAATGAAAAGAAAAATTAGTATTTCCCATTTAATTCCAACTACCTTTGCTTATCTTGACAAATACGCGAATTTCGGCAACAACGTGCAGACTTCTTCAGTGTCTCGTACTAATAACTCGACTGTTGTATGAAAGATTGCTAACAATTTCGTTGTTTACGCCTCCTTTGGCTTGGAATTAAACGAGGGAAAATTTTACGCACTTCTTAAAATTAATTATTTTTTTCTGTGTAGTCATTTTTTCTCGAACAAAAGATCACAAATACAAATTTAGCACTCAGTAAGGAAGAAGGGCTTTATCTCTATCCGGTGATATATTCAATTTGAAGAAATTGTATTCAACTTCCGATAAATTAGCAGCCAAGTGATTGTTCACAAAAGCAGATTCGCCATAATCAAATGTTAGCGCTGATTTTTTTTTAATGCAAACGTTAAAGCGTTACGACCAGTAATTTGATTTATTGCAAGACATCCCGTATTATTTGTTTATTGCATCTCGAGTTTCTTGATCATTATTGAGAAATGGTAAAGTAGTCGGTGTTGTTACAGTTTTCAGTATTTGTTTTGTTAGTAATAAATCGAATTATATTTAAAGCTTTTAAACCCTTTGAGGAGTGAGAGGAGTTCTTCCTTAGATAGTCTTCTCTCAATAAATTCACACTGAATTCGAAAGCTGTGACTCGGCACTTGTAGCTTTTGTCGATAGGTCTATGGCTACATGTTCCTGTTTACTGTATCTATTATGTCATCCTCGATGTGTTTGTAGCTATTTAGACGTGTTATACGACCCTGAAGTCCTAATTCCTGAGCGGTTACAAGCTATTCAAACATTTTTACTCTCACGCACAGCAAGGATTACTTGTTTTCAAAAAAAAAAAAAAATTCTACGATGGAAAAGTAAACAACGAAAAAATCGCATGCTTTTCAAATATACTTCGAAAATGCCAAACACCATGACACCAAGGGTGAGTCGCTTAGCACAATATCCTTTGTGCCCACTTTTTTTAGTGTGCCTCTAAGCGTTACGATGAGTGCCAATAGGTGCCCATGTGTGCCATGGCAATTTGACAGTTCAATCGTTATGTTTTGGCTACGCCTGGCAATACATTATGTTCTTAATTGTAACCGTTTAATGTTATGCGTAATGGTATGCATGAAATATACCATCATAACCTTCTTCAATCCTTTCTCCTTGCATGGTGTCTAATACGCTCGAATCATTCGACATGTAGTTCTCTGGACTATGATATCTGTCGTTGTGTGAGTTACTAGTAGTAGTCTTGAATGCCTGCTCAAACTGCACTGCTGGAGTTCCACCAGCTGGAACTTCTTTACAAAGGATCCCAGTCATGATCCGCATGTCCTCTTCAATCTCCGCATGTCCTCTTCAATGCTCCGAAAATGCGCCTTTAATTGTAGCTGCTAAGTTATCTCTCACTTATCACCGACTTATTAATCTAATCGCTTACCTCATCGATTGTTCCACTCAAAATTATGCCTAAGCAAACAGGTTGCACAAAAGTTAACTTAAAGTTAAGTAACAGTTACTAATTATTTCCAAAACTTATGTCTGTTGCGCGACAAAACAAACAAATCAAAACAACATACAACGTCAACTTTCCATGGCTGCTAGGTTATATCTTCGAAAAGTACAAATCAAGCAAAACAATGCATTAGGTCTTAAGTAACATTGGGAGACTCTCTTTGCGTTCCTACGGCTATGTAAAAACATGTTCAAGTATTTTCAACGTTCAGTACGGTAGTAATAAGTGTGATTAGGGATCCAATGCGTCGAAAACGTCAGCAAATCGTTTAACAGACAAGCTATTAACCAAAAAGAAAGTCGACGAAGAGAATCTCTCAATGTTACTTAGGACCTAATGCATTGTTCAGCTTGAAATGTCAAAAGTGTGCCCAGGGATGCCATATTCACAGACATGTCTGTAAATTTTCAGACTTTTCATTTGTGTTGCAGACTTTTTTAACGATGCAGACATTGAGCAGACATTTTATTTAGGTTGCAGACTTTTACAGACTTTTGAAATATTTTTTAAATTTCAAATGAAAGTTTTCTTTTAAGTTCGGATTCAAAACGTACGAGGATCTGAACAGTATAGTAGATACGATAAGAAGCTTTGGTGAAATATTTAAAAATATCGTAGGTATCATTTACAGTAGAAATCATTAAAGAAACAAAAGCGGTGGGCCACTTGGAGACACAATGGGTCCGGAGATAAGTATCGTATAGGCCCTTTCCGAGGGTAACAAGGAGTCCCTACTTAAGGTAGTGTTCAATCCCATGAGAAAAATTTCTGGCAAAGCGTTGTTAATATTGGTCTTTTGTCATCAACAACGAAAGTCAAGGTTCACAACAATACAAATCATATTTGACAAATTTACCATAAAAAGGCGTTGCTGAGTATTTTAACCAAAAAGCAATCAACTCTATCTATCAACTTAACCATAAATACAACCCGCATAAAGATAAACAATTTGCTTTATAGTCAAACCTATATTTCGAATGTTATTGTTTTCAAATAGTTTAATCTCGTTTTCAGCATAGAACACATATTGTGAATGTATGCCATATTGTCATTGAATGGTTTTTTATTCGCTGCACTCAGTCTGGATTACATACCAACTTTTTGGCATAGAATACAGCAAAAATTATGTTCGTGAAAATTGCCATTTTTTATGGTAACTGAACTCAACCGCCTATTCAACATATTCTAAAGCCCAGTCGGTTGCCACTCGGGGACAGAACAATAGTAAAAGATATTAGCTATTGAAATAAATGTTAAAACTCTGATTTTTTTTCCAATGTACTACTAAACGCATCATCTCAGTACATTTGCACTAGAGATTTAGGAATATACCCTCGAGTTAAGTGGTTTATGAAATTAACACTTGATTCCTAGAACTAAAGAAAGAAGCAAACCAGAATTTAGGTCACATCCTGGAGAGTTCAGAAGTAGACTTCCCAGAGCTTCGGAGAGATAACTTCTAGAAGTCCAGGAAGAGAATTGCTCGACAAAACTTCTCCGATGGTCAGGCAGAAACTTCTCAGAAGTATTGGGAGCAAGCAGTTCAAGCAAGAAGAACCTTCAAAAATTTAGGACTTAACATAACCGAAGTTCAATATAATTCTTACCATAATTTCAGCACAGAACTTCCCCAAAATTCAGGAAAGGACTTATCAGAGCTTCAGGAAAAAGTTTAGGGAAAATGACTTCTTTGAAGTTTGGAACTTTTTAGAGGTTTTGGAGGTCTTCCCAGAAATTCAAGATTGAGCCTTCCAGAAGTTCAGGAAAAAAAACTTCCCGGATTTCAGACGGGAACTAGCCAGGAAGGGCACTACCTTTATTTTTTTTAAATCAGGAAAAAAAACCCTCAGGTCGATACATCATAGAAGTTGCCGAGAGGATTTCTCTGAAGTTCAGGAAATAACTTCCCAGAGGTTCCGGAAGATACTTCTCAATAGGTTAGTTGGAACTTCCCAGAAGTGCTAGGCAGCTTTTCCAAAGCTCAGTGGAGAATATTTCAGAATTTCAGAATAATGATTTCTCAAAATTCAGGAAGAAACCTCTTTCATGAACAGAATGAAACTTTCCAGGAGCATTAGGTTCTTCCTTCTAATTTGAGCAAGAATTTCGCAATAGTTCCGCAACAAAACTCTTCAAATTTCTGGAGAAAACTTTTTTAAAGTAAGGAAGAGGACTTCTTAGAAGTCGAGGAAGAAACTTCAAGAACAAATTTAAGGGGAATTTTCCTAGAAATTTTGGAGAAGGCTTGCCCAAAGTTTCAATAAAATTTTCCTCGTAGTTCAGGATGGAACCAATCAGAAGTTTGGAAAGAATAAGCTCAGGAAAAAAAATCTCAAAATTTCACGAAGAAACTTACCATAGTGGGATAGGATAAAGAGCATAAAGAAGGAATTTTTCAAAAAAATCTGGAAAGAACTCCGGGACAAGAGAAGAAAAAGAGGACTCCTCAGAAATTCAGAAGAGACTTCCCAAAAGTTTAGTTGGGACTACCCAGAAGTGCTAGATAGCTTCTCTAGAGTTCCGAATCGCACATTCTAGCATTTCAGAATGAGAATTTCTCAAAGTTCAGGAAATCTTAGAAGTTCTGGTAGATACTTTTGATAAAATCAGGAAGAAACTTTCCAGTAGTATAGGGGGAACTTTCAAGTAGTTCAAGCAGGAATTTCTCAGAAATTTAGGAACAAATTTCCGCGAAGTTCAGGAGAATACTCCCTTGAAGTTCAGAAGAGAACATCTCGGAAGTTCAGAAAAGAACTTTTCAGAAGTTCATGAAAAAAAACTCTAAAAACTTTAAGAAGATTTACCAAGCAATTATGGAGAATACTTTCCCAAAGTTATGCAGAAATTTTCCTCGTAGATGGAACATATCAGAAGTTTAGAAAGTAACTATGTTCAGGGAAAAACTAGCCAAATGTTTCTGGAAGGTAAGGTCGGATTCTTCAATGAGAATTTTGTACAAAATAAGCAGTGACTGCCTATAAATTCATGAGGAATTTGATCTGAAGTTCACGAGGAAACTTTCTAGATTTTTAACAAAGAGCCTTTTTTGAGAAGATCAAGAGAGAGCTTTCTAGAAATTCATGAGATAATCACTGACCAACCAAAGAAGCAATCTATACAAAAATCATTCATATTACCATAACGATATTAAACACGCATGACACCATATTAAAATATGGTACACACAACCTGCCCCACCGTTCAATCATACCATAATCACTCATGCAGGAATTACAATTCCTTACTTTCCATCGCACCTCGTTTAGAAGATTTGATCATTAAGAAAATTTCCCTGAAGTATAACAAAGAAGTATTACAAAGTTTCAAGAAGTGTATCAATATATCCACAAAGTTTTCGAGAATGCTTCCAAAGTTCAAAGAATCTATGTATATAAAAATAAATTTCTGTCTGCCTGCCTGTCTGAACCTACCGATCAGTGTGAAACTTTATATGGAGGGATTCTTGGGGCCGAGGAAGGTTCTTTTGACAGTAAGAGACCCCTCTCTTCTCTAAAAGATGGGTGGGGGGGGGGGGTCCCAAACAAATTAAACAGAAATGTATAAATCTAAGACGACAGCCCCTCGACATCTACAAAAAAAAATCCTGTTTAGTGTCATTGTTGTGTTTTTTTACTAATGAACCTAAAAATATTGAATTAAAGATTACTATTTATGTAACACAAAATTGACTCTTTTTTTTTATTGTAATTCAATGGTTATTGTTGAACAAAAAAAAGTCTGTTGAATTTAACAAATGAAAACTAAATTTTGATTTTAAAATACAAAACTCGAAAGAACGTTACACGGGGAAAAAAAAACTATAGAAAATTGTCACTTTAAAAATATGATGCTATAGTGTAAGGATGCATACAATCCAAAAAATAGATGCCGAATTTTTTACATAATCAATAATATAGCAAACATATAGCAAAAATTACTTAACTCGCTATTCTATTACATCTTTTCGTTAAAAAAAAAGTCTAATTTATAAAATATATACAGACTTTTATAGACATTCCCAGACATTTCAAATATCAAATTTCAAATTTGAAAAAAATATCTGGCATCCCTGAGTGTGCCAGAGAGTGCCACACATGTTCCGGTATGGTGTATGATTTTCTACTACAGCGTGCCATGCACACTGTTCTAAGCGACCCCTTGCATGACACGCTCTAATTCAAACTGTTCCAGGAACACGTTCGCAGAAACGATTGTTTGCCTTTATTTGGATCACAGTTTTCTGAAAAGATATTGAAAAAAATGGACTGTTTCTTATCAAAATTCCAATCGTCAGTTTCGATCCAGTGTATCTAACCGGACTTGTTAGCAATAAAAATCATTTCATCTGCTCTCGAATGAGCTGAAAATGAAGACAACCTCAACGAACAGACCAACTGTTTTTGTGAATTTGAATTTTGAAATGACATCATTCTCTTGACCAAAGCAACCGCTGAGTTTCGAAGTTGTTATTTGATTTTGTTTATTCGTCGATTGATAGGTATTCATTATCGCCTGTGATGTTGTCAATATAAATAGTCAATTTCATCTAGGTAGGGATGATCTTGAGTAAAAGTAAGAAACAATATTTCAGCGCCAAGATTTGATTAGGGCGAATCTGCTTTTGTAAAAAAACACTTTGTCTGCTAATTTATCGGAAGTTGAATACAATTCCTTGAAACTGAATATATCAGCGGATAGAGATAAAGCTCCTCTTCCTTAAGGAGTGCCTAATTTGTATTTGTGACCTTTTGTTCAAGAGAAAATGACTACGAAAGCCATTCTTTACAAAAGCAGATTTGCCCTCATCTAATGTTGGCGCTGATTTGTTTCTTTTGATGTAGAAGATTATATGTAATTTTTTAGGCTCAGATTGAAAGGTTACAATTACTTCAAGTTGTAATTATGATAATAGAGCAATTGCCACTATTCAAACTAATCATTTAGATTTAATTGAAAATGACTTTTTGATGTTTGATGACCACTAGCGATTTTAAAAAAGCTGCCCTGGACACTCAAACTCTAATGAGTATCCAGAAACGAGTACTCATAGAAGCTTACTGAGTTGATTTCTGCAACGCCCTTGATTTTTAAAACAAAGAATTTAAAAACAAATAAAACTCAACTACACTGACTCGAAATGCATTTCATTCCATATGGTTGTAAGTAATAAAACTAGACACTGCTTGTTAGTTTACCGTTAATAAGACTTCCTCAAAATACAAATGCTCCATGGTTTTACAAACCGCATGCATTATACATGCTCAGCTACTTTCTCAAACATTGTATTGCTGAACCATTCGAAAATGTCACAAAATAAGCGCAACTGTGTCTACCAGAACATTTTCACCAAGTTCAACTGTACGGGAATGGAAAATCAACGATGTCGTTTAACCCACCAGGCCTCGCACCGAACGGAACCGGTCGGGGGTAGTATTGAGTAAAGGTAGCCAACAAGATCGGTCGGCTGGGCAGGCAAACGGTGCGGGAAATTGTTATGGAAATGTGTTAATTTGCTTTTCATATTTCGCTTATTATGGACAAATATGTTGCTGTGCCCGTCACGCCGGTCGGTCGGCCGGTCGGTTGGCCGTGTTTCGATGCGGGTGTTTGTGTGGTCCTTCCAAGCGGTGAAACTTTCCGTGGACCGTTGTGCTACGACGTGGATGGGGGGCAATTTATTTATTCAAATATATAAATTGTTGCAACAGAAATATATGTGTCAAAAGATTGCAATTCTGTCCGGTTTCACGGTTCAGGTGGGCAACAACCCTCGAGCAAATTATTTATCGTTTCATATTGCTGCCATTGTTGTGCAGAGTGTTTATATTTTCCAACATCTTCCTGTTTCGGTTGTTGTTTTGCGTGTGCTTTCAACGATAATTCGCATCGTTTTCATCCGTGGCTCATTTGCACCTATGGTTGGTAATGAGTGCTAGACTGATACGACCAGAAGCCAAAAGTTGCCTCCAAAGATATCTCGACTGGATCAGTCTAATGAAACTGGTTTCAACGACGATTTCAGCGGTGAAAACCCGGTCACTAGGAAGGGAAAATTGTTTGCGTTAGTAAATACTATATTAATTAATGAGCTCTTGTCCGATGAGTACTATAATGAAGTAGAAAATAATGGCAAAAAAGAACTCCCGATCCCGACATTAATATTTGCTCGGCGAGGCCGAGTTCGAGGATGTTTGCAATGCAAAACTCCCCTAGGAGGTACACGACCCATACTCGTTCGCCTGACACTGTATGGAGGAAGCAACAAAAACAATAATTCCGGATTGGAAAAAACGGAAATCTACAATTGCGAGAATTGAATCGCTTTTCCCGGAGTAGGTATATGGAAAATAGGAGGAAATCAAAAAAACAGAAGCAGAACAAAAAGTGCCTGGGAGCGAGATGAAAACATCTAAAATAGATTGAATAAAGCTGCAGCTCTGCTACCTCATTGGGCGGAAGTTGTAGGGGGTGCAAAAGATAAAGATCAGAAATTTCCAATCGATGCATTTCGCCTCACTTTTATCCCACTATTCACATAGAGGAAGGCAGAAACATGTGAATATCGCACGGCTCTCTGGTCCACAGTGGCTTCATTCCACAGTCATCTTCCGTCGTACATATAAGTGTGTTTATTTCCGATCTGGAGCCGCCGTATTCACACTCCGGTCGTTGGTCTGTGGCTTGATTCTGAGGTTTAGAGCGTTTTTTTTTTATCGTCAAAGGACGAACCTTTTCTCCGGCATATGCAGCAGCAGGCAAAACCCCCCCGTTGGTCCCATCATCTTTGGTTCGGATCGACCTTTTTGCATATTGCTGCCTTTCTGGATGATGTCTTTTGGGCTTGAACGGACAAACATACACCGCAGTGGTCATAATAAAGCTTCCAATGTTCATTGATGACGATGAGCTTCGTTAGGGTAGGTCGTCCTGGCGGTCGGTGGTGTGAATTTCGATTAGCATATATGGTTTTCGTTTGGATTATTATTGGATTTAGCTTGAATTGTGATTCGTTGTTCGATGTTATTGTGCGATAGGTCAAGGTGCTTAGGATACAATGCGTTTCCATGACAGTGTAAAATTTTCCGATGCATACAATGGTAGCAACCTGTTCTTCAAACATTCCTTTTGATAAATCTCAGCATTTGGAGTTCGCTTTTGTATAGAAAATTGAAGAACGCAAGCCACACCGTGCAAGCTTGCGCAAATGAGCACCTTCTGACCGAATTTCTCTCCATCGCAACAGTCACGTATCTGCGGTGCGGCACACGTTCCCCAACAGATTTAGTATAAAACTGCGGCCCCGGTAGCGTTCTTGAATCTTCTTTAACGTATGTTTCGTCATCCATCAAAAATGCACTGGTCGACATTGTCAAAATGCAGCTGTACAGCTTTCGAGCCCCTGGTTTTGGCACGAGACTTTTTTGTTCCGGAGTTTTGTTTGGGCACTTTCTGCTTTTTGTACGTCTTCAAGTCATTCCTGCGCTTGATTCGTTGAATCATTCCGATGCTGGTCCTGAACTTCTTGGCTAGATCGCGGTACGAGGCAGATTTGTTCCGTTGAATATAATCCCACAACTCTTTGGTCCAAATCCGGGGATTGCTGGAGCCGGGTTTCGGCCACTTCTTGGTAAATCCTTGAGGAGCACTCCTTGCAAACTTTTCGATGATGCGTTTTTACACACTTGCCGGGTGAACATTTACTCTTTTCGCAATCTGGTTGTAAGTAACACCCTTTTCGGTGCACCAAGTGTGCAGAATTTTCTTTTTAGTCTCAAATTCAATTCGCGGCATTTTGAGATACAACTTTATCAACGGAAATGAATGAACCGAATAATCATTTTGACATGTAAACAAAGCAAATGGCGCTTACACGCTAAAAATATATACAGTAGTTTATGCGTAATAACGCATCGAATGTTTATAACTACTTTTCGATACACTCCTTATTTGCTGCTTTGATCGAACTTTACATTAACATGCGATGAGCTCCAAAGCTTTTTAGCCACTTTTTACAATGTGATTCATTTGGTACTTCTGTAAAATGACATATTCTGTTTAACAAAAACTTATTCGAAATCTGAAGGACAGGATTATTTTTGATGTTTGAAAATCAATAAGCATCCATTTCCATTTTCATACGGCTATAGATGCATTCCAGAAAGCTCCTAGATTTCTTACGGTTTTGCGCAAAGAATTACATATCCCTAACATGATGGTGATGCTTCTTTCCGTGAGGATGCTGGGGAGTTTGCAAAATTTACATTTTTAATCTTACTTCCCCTCTTTGTTTACAAAATCAGATAAATCTGTTTGAAAAAAGTACACGAGAGTTTAGCTCTACTCCTTGTTGTGGTAATTTATATTTTGTGAAGAAATTTAAAATCATGAATAGAACATCGCTTATCAGAATGTCACTTCTGAACTTCATGAATTCGTCAATGTGCGGTTCCTAGAATGCTTGAAAAAAAAGTTACGTGGAGCACGCACACATCCAGATCATAAAGGGTGTCCACGATGAAATTCGTTCACACACAAAACTGATTCACGCAAAATTCGAGTTTTCATCCGATTGCCATCAAATTTTCAGGGATTGAGAAATAACTATTAAACTTCATTTTACCATTTTACTCGTATTTTATTTACAGTCCATACGCAAATGCCCGCACCTTGGCCTTAACCCCGGCCATAAGATTCTGCACAACCTGTGAATCAACCGTTTTTGCATGTAAACCCATACTTTCTTCAGTTCCTCGACTGTCTTCACTACCTTAGGTCGTTTAAGAAGGTGCTGCTTCATAATCGCCCAGTACTTCTCGATGGGGCGGAGCTCCGGGTGTTGGGAGGGTTGAACATTTTCGGCACGAAATTGACCTTATTGTCCGCATACCACTTCAGCACGTCCTTGGAGTAGTGGCATGAGGCCAAATCCGGCCAGAAGATTGTTGGGACGTTGTGGGCCTTCAGGAGAGAAGCAGCCGCTTCTGGAGGCACTCTTTTATGTACACCTGTCCGTTCATCGTGTCCTGGAGTCACGAAAGGTGCACTCCGCTTCCCGCACGTGCAGATGGCTTGCCAAACCAGGAATTTCTTCGCAAATTTGGACATCTTCTGAGTGCGGACATGCTCCGGAACGCTGAACTTATCCTTGGCCGTGAAAAACAGGTTGCCGGGGATCTGTTTGAAGTCGGCCTTCACATATGTTTCGTCGTCCATGATGCAGCATTCAACTTTCGTCAGCATGTTGAGGTACGACTTCCTGGCACGGGTTTTGGCGGACTTGTTCTGCTTCTCGTCGCGATTAGGGACCTTTTGTACCTTGAACGTTCG